>ML301670.1:0-35547 GCA_005239505.1 Nicotiana paniculata
CTCTTGTTTGGCTCTATCGCTCGGGTGTCTCCTTTCGCGTATTTTTCGACGTATTTGCATCCTTTTAGCTCCGTTTCCATCTCCACTTCACCTACACATGAAATAAACTCCATTAAGCACATAACAAGTGTACTTTTATCATTAATGCGCATAAAATGTAAGGTATATCACATGTTAAACTATGCAATTTACTCTCGCATCAGTGAGGTTGTTGTAGGGCCTCAGTGTATTGGTAAAAAAGAGTTTCACACGTAAGCCAGCTTTTGACAACTCGGCCAGTCACGTGTGTTATACCAAGAATATTTAAAACATTTCAAGCACAGAGGTGTGACATCCTCGCCTCAATANCTTTCGCGTATTTTTCGACGTATTTGCATCCTTTTAGCTCCGTTTCCATCTCCACTTCACCTACACATGAAATAAACTCCATTAAGCACATAACAAGTGTACTTTTATCATTAATGCGCATAAAATGTAAGGTATATCACATGTTAAACTATGCAATTTACTCTCGCATCAGTGAGGTTGTTGTAGGGCCTCAGTGTATTGGTAAAAAAGAGTTTCACACGTAAGCCAGCTTTTGACAACTCGGCCAGTCACGTGGACACAGGAAAACGCAACAGCTGGATGTGATTCTTTGAAGAGGTACGGTACAAAGAGGCGGGATTCAGTAAACCCTCGAGCTTATCATCCACGGGAAACTCAACCTGCTCAAAACAGGGGAGAGGCACAGTCAGAATGAATCTAGACAAAGCTACGGGCAGATTCAAGGACCCACAATTGATTACTCGAACGTTATGTAACTGAACCCCTATTACCGTTATCCTTTGTAACGCCTCAGTAATGTCATAATTATTCATTAATGAGTAACCATAGCAGGAGTCGTACGTTATAAGAATCTCCTATATAAGGGAGGGGAATAAAACTTGTAAAGGCATCTGATTCTCGAATACAATCAACTTCGATCTTTTATTTCTGTAATATTGTCTATTATTAATTTTTCCCATTATCTTGATTATCAGTAACCCGTATTCATCTTAAAAATAAGCTTTAGTCAAAGGGTCTAATTCTTTGGTTAAACACTCAAGAGCTAGAACATCAGGATTAGGAGCTGAGGAAACCTCACGAGAAGGTGGAGGTGCAATTGCTGAATCAAGAGCTATCACTGAGACTTCTGGGGTAGGATCTATGATGAATGCATAATCAGCATCAACAAACTGCTCAACATTAGTCCTCCTGTCTGTGGATGTTGTTGTCTTTAAAGGAAAAATGTATTCCTTAAAAGATACATCCCTGCTTACCAAAAAATGTTTATTAGAGAGACTGTATAGCCTATAACCTTTTTGAGTAGATTAGTATCCCATGTGTATTGTTGGTTTTGCTTTAACTTCAAATTTGTCACTTTTATCATTGACAGTGGCATAACATAGGCTTCCTAGAACCCTGATATATTGCAATATAGGTGGTCGACCATAGAACATTTCAAAGAGATACTTCCCTGCTAATACTGTGGAAGGGATTCTGTTGATCAGATATACTATATTTTGCACACAAAATCTCCAGAACCTCAAAGGAATGCTTCCCTGAAACCTGATGGCTCTAGCAACCTCAAGAATCTGTCTGTATTTCCTCTCTACCACCCCATTCTGCTGGGGTATGCAGACACAAGAGCTTTGATGAACCACACTTGCACCCTTAAAAAAATCTGTACAATGAGAATTAAAGAATTTTGTTCCATTGTCTAATCTGAACACCTTTATTTCACTGTTAAACTGAGTCTTTACAAGAGTCATGAAGTCCTTTATTACAGTAGGTACATCACTTTTAAGTTTGAGCAGAAATATCCAAACCATTCTGCTATAGTCATCAACTAAAGTGAGAAAGTATTTATTCCCATCATAGGTAGGGGCTTTATAAGGACCCCATACATCACCATGTATCAAATCAAATGTTTTAGAAGCTCTACTAGTACTTTGTGGAAAAGGAAATCTTGTCTGCTTTGCCAAAGGACAAATATGACAAACATTATTACTATGCGACCTATTATGTGCATCTGTTGTAGAACCTTATTTGGAATGTGCCCAAGTCTTCTATGCCATAGCTCTTCTTCATTGGTCATACACAGTGCTGCTAAATCTTGAACCCTTTCTTTATCACTGTGAGGCCAATAGTATAGATCTCCTTTCAACCTACAAGTCCCCTTCACCTTCCCAGTGTTAAGGTCATGCATTAGGCAAAAATCAGAAAAGAACAGCATACAACAATTTAGTTCCCTAGTCATTTTTGACACTGACAGCAAATTGTACTTAAAACCTGGGATGCAAAGCACATTGGATATAATCCCTTGATCTAACTCAAACATCCTACACAAGAAATGGCAAGCTATCTCCATTTGGTAAGTGAACTTTTCCACCAATACATTTAGACTGCTCTTTAGGCTTAGAAATTATTTCACTATTTGAAACCATGTGATATGTTGCCCCTATATCTACTATCCACTCATCACCCTTTGCTTTACTATTAGTAGAATTAGTTACACTAACTGCATTTGCAAGCATTAGAGGACCAGTTATACCTGACGCGTTAGTTGTTGGCTCAGGTGTATTATCCTTCTGTAGCATCTTCAGAATTTGATCATACTGTTCTGGAGTGAATGGTATTGGCATGCTCAATCCTGCATCTCTTTCTGCATAACTAGTTGTTGATCATGTATACCCTGCATTGGTATGATCAACACTTGGACTCAATGGTCGTGTAGCTCCATAACCTATGCGTCCATTTCCTGAATTATTTCCCATTCCTTGATGTTGTGCATGATTCCCTAATTGTGCAGAGTTACCAAAGTGTGTTGAATTAGCCACTGGCTTCCTTCTGCCTTTGAAATCGCCTAGATAGCCAATCAACTAATAATAATTCTCCTTATTGTGTCCTTTCATTTTACATAATTCACACTGTATATTGAAATTTTTTTCTAGGTTTCTGCATCTGAGGTCCTTTAGCACTCCAAAGTGAAGTAATGTCATTACCCTCCACTAATGAGTTGAGACTTGCAGAGTCACGCCTTAACGATCCTATCTGAGTCTCATCCTCGATAACCATGGCATATGCCTGATTTAGACTAGGTTCAGTGGATTTCATAAGGATTTGATATCTTGCCTGACTATATGAGTCATTTAGACCTCCTAAAAATTGAAGTAGCCTCTGTTGACTTAGGTTCCCAACATAGTCCTTCACAGAGCTAGGAGGCAGCACAATTGCGTCAAATTCGCCCCAGAATTCCTTCAATTTTGTAAAATATGTAGAAACAGAGTCGGTACCTTGAGATATTGTTGCAATTTACCTATGTAGCTGATAGATCCTCATTCGATTGACCTTGTCAAATCCTTTACGACCTACACATCTTGGGCATTCGATGCATACACTATCCCACTGAGTAGATCTGGCGATATAGTATTCATAATCCATGAAAGGACTATAGCGTTACAAGTTTCCCAATCCTCATGTAGTGCTGTCGGAAATGAGGCCTTGGTGTGTTTACAATCGACAAAGCGTAGCTTTTGCTTGGCTTGAAGTGCAATTTTCATCGATCTCCGCCAGAAGCCATAGTTCTCGGATCCTTTGAGTTGAACCGGAATTAGCACTGAGCTCGGAATATCTGATGGATGCACGAACAGATAATGCGTATGATCAATTTTGTTTTCCCTCATTTCTGAATCGAAGAAAACCTAATTGCAGAAGAAAAGTCACAAATGCCAGAATTTTGAGAAATCAACTATCTTCTAACTGAGCTCTAGCTTATGTAATCGAACAACAAAGAGGCGCTTTTAGATCTTCTTTGATGGCTCTGATACCATGTCGAAGGCAGCCATAGAAGCACTTGAGCCAGAGCTTAGTCGCGGTTAGAAGAGAGAAGAGAGACTGAGAAATGGGAATTGTTTCATTGAAGAATAAAGCAACAATATTAATACACTTTTGCTAACCGCCTAAACTAACCAATACACAAATTACGTCATTATCCTCAACACACTAACTACTTAACTACCCTCGTGTCTATGTCCTTAATACTTGCCTACTCAAATGAACCTAAATGTTAATGTATGGGCATATTAATTGGGAGTGGAAAAATGGGGGCAAATGTGCACATACTAAGTGTTAAACTAATAGTAGCACGCACAATTTAAATTGAACAAAAGAGAGAAAAAGGAAGAAGCAAGGGAAATAAGAGAACAAACCCGAGGAGCCAGACGACGGCTCCGACGAGAGACGAGCAATGCAATTAACGCAAAAGGCAAAGCTAACAACAATGCTAATGGCCTGCAATATTCTACCATTATGTTTCCTTTATCTTCCCCCTTCTTTTTTTTTTCCTTTCTTCCCTTTTTGGCACCAAATAACCTTTGATAGAGGAAAATAAAAGCTCTTCCAGAAATGGCAATAAAACTATAAAAGAGCATTAAACAAAGCTGAAAAGGATTGAGGCTGAGGGACGACAATCGGAGTAATAAGACAGGGTTCAACCAGAGGTTGTACTGATGGTTTAACTGTTTTTTGGATAAAATTATGTTTGCAGTTTTCACCTTTAACTGCGCATTTGTTTTCAAAAAAAAAAAATGGGCATATAGCGCACCGAGTCGAGTGTAAGCTTTTCAAATACATGTCAAAAGTATCGTTACAGATCTCAAATTTTACTTCTTTTTTGTTCTTTTTCTTTTTAATAATAATGCCAGAACATTTGTAAATTCTTATTTTCTCTCTTCCGTTTTTATTTTTTCCCCAGTATAATAGTTTTGAGTATGACATACTCCAAAAAGAAGCCCAAATTCATCCGCGTAATAATGTGTGATAACGTGCTAAATCCTAAGTTTGAAACGTTGACCATCACATTACCTCTAGGCTCTAGCTATGAGCATATGTAGTGAAATTCTATAACTATAAATCACTTCAAGTGATTCGAGAATAGAAAAATGCACAGTATTATCAATGAAACCATTACCAATTTTCATCTAACTGATTACTAGCCAAATTGGGAGGTCAAAGAGGTTAAAACCACACAGGAAAATAAAGAAAATTCATTTGTACTTGTACATTTATGTAATATAGGCAACCCAAAATGCCCAGAAGGAAATGGATTTCTTAGATATGACTTATGAGTTCAGTTCAAGCATCAAGAGAAATCATCTGGCTAAGAGATGGATTCGTAGTAGTGAACTCAGAACCATATGTCAAATGAAATTCAGAACACTGTATTGTGTAGAGGCAAAAATGATTGGAGCAATATTCTGGATTCTTTCAAGCATTCTATTCCAAACACAAAATAGAACAGTTATGTACTAATACATTGCAAGACTATTTGATTGAAAAACATTGTGCAATGCTGGGGAGCCTCCACACAAAATAAAGCTTATTAAGACCTACTTTCTGTGCCACAGAACCAAGAACAACACTGCTGCTACCATCCATTACTTAGGAAACAGAATGACATAGATTTCAAATCCATCCATAGCATTCTATCAGAGCATATTCTTCAATTTGAGATTGAGTTTATGCATATGGAACTCTAATTCTCTGTGTTTCTGGGCCAGCTTCCATATCTTCCCAAAGTAAATCCGAGAGTGCCATTGTCAATTCTCCCACTTCCCCTGTCACAACAAACAATGTTATTCTTCTCGCTTATGCTTGCAAGTTGCAAATCATCGATATGCAGTTAACTGTAATACAAATGGGGTGGACAGCACGCCAACATTTCCAGCTTCCATTTGGTATATTGCATATTAAGCATTTATCATAGCAACCTTGCTATAAAGGAAGTGAGAAAAAAATACTTACCATTTCCAATAGGTTTCTCATCCCACATTGTGATAGGTAATAAAGGAAGTGTGCTTCCAACGTACATCATTTCAGCAGCCTTTTTGGCATCTTCGATCGTGATGCCAGTAGTTTTGACACTTCTCAAACGTCCCTGCTCGACCAACTTGGGTGCAAGTTGAAGAAGCCTCATAGCAGTACAGCCACTTAAGATCTTATCAAAGCTAGGCAAAATCAGTTCCTTCTCAGAAGTTATGAAAGCAACATTCACATTTGGACCCTCAGCAATATAACCTTCTTCGTCAACCCAAATAGAAGCAAATGCTCCCTTATCCTCGGCTTCCATTATGGAGAGGACATTCGGCAAGTAGTTCACATTTTTCATAGTGGCAAAAAGAGGTGATTTCATGGGGATTGCAGACGTTATCACTTTTACCCCTTCTTTGCATTGTGAGAAATCCTCATCGATCACGACAGCGTAAAATGCAGATGTTGGGCATCCAACTGGGGAGAGTAAGAAGTCCCCAGGCCCTGCGCTCAACCAATATCTCAGAGTGCCTTTCCTCATCTTTGATGCTGCAGCAAGTTGAATTAGAATGCTTTTAAGTTCTGAGAATGTAAATGGAGACGCGACTCTGGCTTTCGATGCTGATCTAAGGAAGCGGTTAAGATGGACATCCAATTCATACAGATATCTGCCCTAGAAAACCAAAGACAGGCTGAAGCAACCACACAATTGTAATGCCTAGTAACTTAGCTCACGGAGTCTAACATAAAGTTAGAATTTATAGGAATTGTGGGGGAGGGGGGAGAAATTGACTGATAAGGAAAGTGCATTGTATATCAGAATTATAGGAATTGAAGCGCGCTATTCCCAGAGTCTAACATAACTTGATGCTTTCAAAGATCAATTGACAAATTATAACATCATTGTTTAAGGAACTAGACTAGACTCATACCCGTCCAAAATAATAGCGGTGTCAAAGACACCATGTCCTCGATGAACCATGTGATCATCCATTGGAATAACCATCATTGCTGGATCAAGAATGATTCCGCCAAATATGCTAGAATACATTGCCGGATAAGGTTGCTGCTTCACTGAATTCCATTTCTCGTGCAACTTTTCAAGTAACTGTTTCAATAAAAACATCTAACTATAGTCACGACACACCAAATGGATGACTATCAATGGATATAGTCGAAAAATTGCAAACATACAGGGGAACTTCTTTGATTCATTTTCTTTTGCTTTAGATCATTAACCTTATCATATACTGGAGCACTGCTTTTGGCTTAAACACAATCTTGTTTTGGAGGATAAAGCAATTGTACTTACTCTTATTTTGCCATAAGAACTAGCCCCTCAAGGAAGGTCCCTCCACAGTCCACACTATAGTCTATACTGACTCTTGAACCGCATCGAAAGAAGCAAAATAATCTCCCGTGCTCTCAAGTTAAAAAAGGGCAGCCCGGTGCACAAAGCATCCTGCGTTCACGTAGGGTCCCGGGAAAGGCCGTACCCCGAAGATGTGATGTAGGTAGCCGAACCCTAAGGCCCTCAAGTCATACGTTATATCATGAAACTATTATCTATCAACTCTTTCAACATTTATTATTATTATTATTGTTCTTTATACATCCTGTTAGCTCAAATTTTCCAATATATACGGGATTACTCTTTGGAAACTAGGATATTGTCATTAACAAGCTAATAAGGCAAACACAACAGTATCTGGTCAAGCTAAAGATAAAGAGGGATTTCACAATTTTCACCTCTTCAGAGGATGAGAACACATGAACTTTGAAATCTTCCACATTCTTAGTCTCTGTTGCTATAGCTGCTGCTCGGGAAAAACCATATCACAAACACCAAAGAGCAAGTTATGTTTGACAATCATCAAAACTAGTTGGAGCAAATCCAATGAGAACAAAAAAAAAACTAGAAGAGAGAGAGAGAGTGTACCTGAAGTCTGATCATAAGAAGAGTTGGATGCAGCCATAGCGCAAAAGATTGGAACTTGACAAAGAAATAGGAGATGGATGTTGAAAGTGAGGTGAAGGGAATGAGAAGGAGCAGAGTTTTATAGTACTAGTCGAAAACAGATGACATATGAGACGAAAGCAGTCCCTTGGGTTCCATCATACCACTGTAAAGAGCAGAAAAGAATCAATTTTTTGACTTATCGCTTGGAGTTTGGACAGTGGTTTGATGCTTACCGACAGAGCTGCCGTCCAACTACTATTTCTTCAAGAAAATTTGCTCGTCTGATTCAGATTGGTCATTTTTCTATTTCAATCGGATGTATCCAAATTTGTTTTAAAAAATATGATAGGGGTGAAGTGTGGTTTGAAGATTAAAATGTGTTTGTTGAGTTTTTTGGAGGGTAAGTTTATTTTGGTCCCTTAAATATAATCATGAGCATATTTAGTCTCTTAAGTATGCTAAAGCGGAGCACCTTTAGTTTCACCGACACAATGTGTTCAAAAATTAACAGTATTACCCAATCCTGATTTATGAAGCATATCTTTTGCACTGAAGCAAAACGTTTCCTCTCCTTTTATTAGATAACGCAAATTATCACTTTAATTCCTCATTATATTATAATGGCTTCTAAATTTTGACCTTGAAAAAATATCCCTTGTATAGCCGTTGTAAAAATAATAGCCGAAAAATATATAGAATTTATATATTTTGTATATTTATATATGTGTGTGTACACACACACACACACTTTGTATGTTAATATATAAAAATTATACAAATTTTATATACTTTTTCTGCTATCAGATGTAAATAGTTTCTCGCACGGGATAAAAGTGATAATACAACCTGGTTATTCGTTTGCTTCAATAATATGTCTAGAAGGATTCATGGCAGCTTTATTTTTTTTAACTTTTCTTTTTAGAAAAATCAGCTGAAATTTTTAAATTTATATATATATATATATATATATATATATATATATAAATATACAAGTTTTATATATTTTTCGGCTATTACTTTTACAACAACTATACAATGTTATTTTCTCATTGAAAACTGGCACATAAGAGGATATTTTCAAGGTCAAATAGAAGTCACTATTTAAAAATGAGGAATTAAAGCGATAATTTGCGTTATCCAATAAAAAGAGAGGAAACGTTTTGCTTCAGAGCAGAAGCTTTGCTTCATGAATCAGAGTTGGGTAAGACCGTTAGTGTTTGAACATATTGTGTCAGTAAGACTAAAGGTGCTCCAATTTAACATACTTAAGGGACTAAATCTGCTCAGGGTTATATTTGAGGGACCAAAATAGACCTATCTTCAAAGATAAGGGACAATACTAGTCAAAAACTCTTCATAAATTTTCAAAACATATTTTACTTTTTGTTTTTAAAAAACATGAAACATGAGTTATACCCACAAGTTCTAAAACCTATCACAAATACCCAACATTACTTTTATCAATAACATTCATTATATTATCGCAAACCATAGTCCTGAACATACATAAATTTGATACAAAATTATTATTTTTATAATGAACTACATAATACATTTCAGATGACCGAGAAGACGAAGCAGCATTATTACAAAATAATAAATGATGGGCTCTTTTATTAAATACAAAAGTTTGGGTTAATTTTTAAAAAATTTAAAAGTGATATTTTGGGCCAAAAGCTCTTAAACTGGTTTTGGAATTTGGGTTTTGGAAAATTGTCAAAATATAAATAAAATCTATGCCCAAATATGTAGTTGCCAAAAAAAAACTAAATATATTTTGGTAAAATCATGACCAAACGGTCCTATATAAAAGGAAATAGTGCTATCTTTCGCATGTTATAATTATACAATGTCTTTTTTTCTTCTCTATTTAAAAAAAATGACATTATTTATCGTTACAGAATTTTGATTTGTTCAATTAAAATATTTTAAATTTATAAGTTGCAATTCTATTGTACTTTTAAATAGCCCTTCAGTAAGTTAATTTATTTAAAAAGTACGCATTAACTTTTTCGGAATAGAAAAAAGTAATCATTTAGAAAGTTAAATAGTTTTTCTTTAATTAAAGTTTCTTAAACAGTAGTCCCTCCAGTCCACAATAAGTGATCATTTTACCTTTTTATTTTGGTCTAAAATAAGTAGCAGTTTACATATTCAAGCAACAACAACAACAACAACAGACCCAATGTAATCCTACAAGTGGGATGTAGGGAGGGTAGTATATACGTAGACCTTACCCCTATCTTCAAGAAAGCAGAGAGGTTGTTTCCGAAAGACCCTCGGCTTAGGAAAAATAAAAGGAAGGGCAGCAACAATTAGACCAGTTATAAAACCAAAGCAAAAATACAAAGATACAAAACTAAAATTGAGTATTGTAATCAGAAGGCCGAAACAAAAGCAATGACAAGTAATCACATAAATCAAGGAATGTGAAAGTACATAAATAATGCTAACTCATGTACTAAAGATGTTGTTACATACAAGGACAATACTAGGCGACCTATTCTATCCCTTTACCATTATTCTCAACCTTCACAACTTCCTATTCATGGCCATGTCCTCGGTGAACCGGAGCAACGATATCTTGCATAATTAGCTCTCCCCAATACTTCTTCGGCCTACGTCTACCTCTCCTTAGGCCCCCTAGGTCCAACCTCTCACACCTCCTCACTGGTGCACCTTCGTCTCTCCTCTTCACATGTCTGAACCATCTAATTATCGCCTCCCCATTTTGTCCTCCACAGGGGCCACACCCACTTTATTCTAATAACTTCATTTCTAATTTTATCCAGTCTGGTATGCCCGCACATCCATCTCAACATCTTCATTTCAGTCGCCTTCATCTCTTTGGACATGTGAGTTCTTGACTGGCTAATACTTAGCCCCATATAACGTAGTCGATCTGACCACCTCTATAAAACTTATCTTGAAGTTTAGGTCGCACACTCTTATCACACAAACACCTGAGGCGAGCCTCCATTTCATCCATCCCGCCCCAATACGATGTGTAACATCCTCGTCGATCTCTTATTCCCTTGTATAACTAACCCAAGGTATTTAAAACTCTCTCTCCTAGGGATGACTTAAGAATCAAGCCTCACTCCTTCGTCCCCACCCTGAGTCGTCCCATTGAACTTGCACTCAAAGTACTCTATCTTGTATGTTGCGCGTCAGTGCTCGATCACCAAGAAAAATAAAAATGGACTAAGGTTGACCCTTGATGCAACCCCATCATAACATGGAAGTGTTATGAGTCCCCTTCCACGGTTCTCACTCGAGTCTTAGCTCCATCATACTTGTCCTTAATAACCAAATGTAACAACAAGAATACATCTAGCCTCCAACCATCTCCACAGAACCTCCTTGGCACTTTATCGTAAGCCTTCTCTAGGTCGATGAACACCATATGTAAATCCCTCTTTCTCTCCCTATATTGTTTCATCAACCTCCTAACAAGATGAATAGCTTCCATAGTCGAACGTCCTGACATAAATTCGAACTGATTTTCAGAAATATCCACAATCTTCTTAACCTCAGTTCCACCACCCTCTCACAGACTTTCATAGTATGCTTTAGTAACTTGATGTTTCGGTTGTTGTTGCAAGGATATCCCCTTTATTCTTATACAGCGGGACCATCATACTCCATCTCCATTCCTCGGGCATCTTCGTCATCCTATTCAAGAAGGAATTAATTCTTTCCTTATTCAAGAAGGAATTAATTTATTTTTCCAAAATTTTCCCTTGTCTATATATTCTAATGTGTCAAGGTAACAATTAATTAAGGTTAATTTAGTGAATATATTTTTTCTCTCTAAGAGTTCTTATTTCCTTAATAGTGTGCCAAAGGTAAAATGGTTACTTATTGTGGACCGAAGGGAGTAAAATATATTTGTCCAAGCTTCCAAAAATCTATTTATTTTTAAGATATTTTTTCCAGAATTATTTTTCACCCAAAATAAAGTACTTTTTGTGTTTGTTAAATCAATTTGAAATTTTTTAACAATATTGGATTAACAATTTATGTTTGACCAAAGTTTAAAAAGTGCTTTTGGTTAAAAAAAAACTACTTTTTCCTATAACTTCTTTCCAAAAGCAGAAAAAAAATACATATGTTACTGCTCAAAAGCATTTCTCCGTCTTGGCTAAACACTTTATATCTTCAAGAAGGCACTTGTTGACAAAAAATATATTCGGCCTCTCAAAAGTTTGGCCAAACAGGCTCTTAGCTTATGAAAATAACTTATGCTACTACTTAAAACCATCTTTTTTCTAAAAGTTAGCCAACGCCACAATTCTCTAAAATAAGTACTTTTAAAAGGAAAAAAAAATGTATTTTAGCTTCCTAGAAGCTTGGGCAAACAGGCTCAAAGTAGTCCCTTAAAGTGCTCTGAACAATTTCGATCCTTTAAGTTTGCTAAAACTTAATAATTTTGGTCTTCATAAAATCAACGAACTATGTCTATTAGATTTGACGAGAATCGTAAAAAAGAAGAAGGGAGGATTTAGAGGGAACTCACACATTTAAAGGTGTCTTTTTGTTGTTTCTGTTATTTTTGGTATATTTCTAAAGTCTTGTTTAGCTTTTTAGGTGTAAATTTCTTCTATTTTTGGTACATTTTTTGTATCTATTGCAGTTTTTTATATTGTATTTTTTAGGGTTTGATAGAGTTTAATTAGAGTTTAAGATTTTTTTTTAAATCATAAATTCTGTTAAATCTAATAGACATAAATTTGATAACCTTTTCATTGAGACCAAAACTTACTTCAGGGATCAAAGTATTCAGAGCATACATACTAAAGGGACTACCTAATAAACATAGTCGAATTTATTGAATTTTTTTGTCACTTTTGCAAGATGAATGGAGCAGTAATTCCAGATACTTTTGAAAACAGAAGGTCCCCACGCCTTGTTCGAAATCCTCACCACCAACACCGATACTTTCCTCAGATTTTCACCTACGCGTCGTGTGACACGCAGCAGAGTTAATCATAATGCAAAAATATCTTTGCGCCATCCAACTTTTCTCCTTCGTCTTCTCCTCATTGCTCTTCGTCTTCGAGCTTTCTTTTACAGCGCTATAAAGCTTATTCCAGTCCACTGCTGACGCTTTTTGTGGCTCATGCCTGTCAATTTTTTTGCTTTCCTTCTGTTCCATTCCTTCTTGCTTGCTGCTGAAATCTATCAGCTGATACTCTGCTCTTTTGGGGCAAAGTGGGGCACTTTACTGGGGAATTCTCAATTCTTGAAAATTTATCACACTTATGCTCAAGCATAAAACCTGCTCCTGAATAGAGTCTGAACGACCCTGCAAGTTTTATTGGTGGGCAAAACTGAATTCTTGCTGCCAATTTACCAACTTATCTACCAGGCCATGTTTTCACCTGTGTTTTGCTTGCCAACAACAGTTCTTCAAATTCACTCATCTTACTCTTCAAATAACACTAACCGCCTCAAAACCCACAAGTGTAAAAGCTATACTGACAACAACAAACTCTCTTGTCTCTCAGCTCAGTATGATATTTCTGCAAATACAGAAAGCCCAATGGGCTGCTCTCGAGACATCGAAATAGTTACTCAATTAGAAGTGTCTTATGATGAAACTTCTTCTAGTTATGATGCTTCAGTGAATAGTTTTGTAGGTGACTCCAGTTTGCTTGGCCGTTTGCTTCAATCTAGTTCTAGTGTAAAAGAAGTTAAAATACTGCACGTTATACTTTTGAAGTGCATGAGAAGTAGTACTATATTCATTGAAAATAATTTGATTAGTGTGTTGGTGAAATTTAGGAGATTGAATGATGCTCGCAAAGTGTTCGACCATATGCCTGAGAGAAATGTGGTTTCTTGGACTGCTATGCTTAATGGGTATATAAGATTTGGGTTAGATGATGAAGCTATGGATTTGTTTGGTGAATTTGTACGACGTGGTTTGCGGTGGAATTCCAAGACCTATGTGTGCGTGTTAAGCATGGCTGGGAGGAACTGTGATTTTGAGCTGGGGAAGCAAGTGCATGCTGGTATTATAAAGGGTGGATATAGTAATTTGATTTTGGATAGTTCTATTGTGTCCTTTTACGCGCAATGTGGGGATTTAGAAGGCGCTTTCCGCGTATTTGATGTGATAAAAAGGCCTGATGTAGTTTGTTGGACAACTATGATTACTGCTTGTTCACAACATGGGAGAGCAAAGGAAGCTTTACTCATGTTTTTGCAGTTGTTCTCTGATGGGTTTGATGCTAATGAGTTTACTGTCTGCAGTATTCTGAATGCATGTGGGGAGGAGAGGGAATTAAACTTCGGGAAGCAACTACATGCGGCGATTATTAAGAATAGGTTTAGAATGGATGTCTTCATAGGCACTTCATTGGTAGATATGTATGCAAAGTGCAGCGAGATAGATGATGCTAGGACAGTGTTTGATGGAATGGGGAAAAGGAACACAGTGACGTGGACGTCCATTATTGCAGGATATGCTCGTAATGGTCATGCAGAAGAGGCCATAAGACTCTTCCGGCTAATGAAAAGACGAAAGATTTTTGCTAATAACTTGACTATGGTAAGCATCCTTCGAGCATGTGGCCTACTTAGAGCGTTACCAACTGGAAAGGAAGTGCACGCACAAATTGTCAAGAGTGATCTCCAAGATAATATTTACTTAGGAAGTGCTTTAGTGTGGCTTTATTGCAAATGCAGTGAAAATTCAGCAGCACATAAAGTCCTTCAACACATGCCTATTAGAGATGTAGTTTCGTGGACTGCTATGATTTCCGGTTGTGCTCATGTAGGCCATGAGTATGAGGCTCTTGAATACCTGAAGGAGATGCTAGGTGAAGGTGTTTCCCCCAATCCATTTACTTACTCATCGGCCCTGAAAGCATGTGCAAAGCTGGAAGATATTGAAAGAGGGAAGCTTATCCATTCCTCAATAAGCAAGACACCTGCTCTGTCCAATGTGTTTGTGGGCAGCGCATTGATCAATATGTATGCAAAATGTGGACATATTCCTGAGGCAATTCAAATATTTGATAACATGCCTGAAAGGAACTTAGTTTCTTGGAAGGCAATGATTGTTGCTTATGCAAAAAACGGATTCTGTGGAGAGGCATTGAAGCTCATGTATCGCATGCAAGCAGAGGGTATTGAGGTGGATGATTATACCCTTGCCACTGTCCTCACAGCACGTGGAGAATTTAAGGAAAATATCAAGTCCAAATCGAAGTATTTCTTGAGCCCAAAATAGTTCTATAGTTTAGACAGAAATGAGGTTGGTCTTAGAAGTTTCAGCATATCTTCAAATGAATTTTCATGGTTCATTCATGTAGCAATGACACCTGAACACCGAATGCTGCTTCATATTTTGGAGCCAGTTACTGAAGTCTGGTTGGTAGCTACTTGTCCATGGCTATCTTCAGGACCTTCAATGAAAATGTCTAGTAGTCCCTGGCTAGCCGGTCTTGCTGAAAAAGCATGAGGTGAAGTTTACTGGAAACTGCTGGGACTGTGCTTTCATAGGTCCGTAATATCCCAATATTGCATCTTCTAAACTCAGTGATACTCTGTATTATAGTCGTCGTTAGGTGCCTGCAACCATGTATTATTATATTAAGATCATGTATATCATTATGCGATCAGAATGTTTGTAGGACTTGCACTTTTGCTCGGTGAAGTGATGGTGAAAAGAAACAATAACAACAATAAAATGTACTACACATTTTAATGTCAAAAACATACTCCATTGGTTTAATAGTATTTCATCCAGAGGATTGTCTTCAAGTGTTTAGTGAGAACTTCTCATTGATGATTACTTGAGGCAAAAAAGATGAATATGTTAGATTGAAGCAAGTAAGAGTTAATGCCCAGCTCCTACACACTAGTGGGTTATGAACTCAAAATTGACAGTATTTACATTATATGTGGCACTAAACATGTATAATATAAATGAGGTAGAGTATTGGAAATTATATTGACAGTTCAAATGTAATTGCCATGCAACTATGCTCTGAATTCTGCATTTGACATAGTCAATGTTGCATATACTAACAAGTTAATACAATTAGTTCTTAACTGGAAGGAGTTGAACAAATTCCTCTTCAGCCAGCTTGAAACTTGAAAGTCGAAACCTCTCTACTGTCACTTAGAAGTGAAGTGACAGATTCTCTCTGCAACTGTGTTGCAGATGTTAGAGAAATTCAGTTGCAGCATAAATAAATATACTCACCGCTACAGCCATTGATCCTTCAGTTTAATGTGGGCAACTAATGCAGGGAATCTCCATCAGCTTTTCACACAAATATCTGAAATCCACTTTAACATGTTAATGGTCTTCATTAATGAAAAAATTCTTCAGTTTGCTCAATATACGAGGGACAGCTGCCTACACATTCTCGTCTACAATTTATTACCAAGATTAGGAGAAACGTTGTATAATTCCTTTGATATTAAAACATTTTTCTGGAGCTAATATAGCACAACAAGCGAGAAAAATTTGAATGTTACAGTAGGAAAGGAAAATCAAACAAAGCATAAACATTGAGACATTGGGGATGATTTGGAATATTTGTATTTTGATATCTTTATTGTGTCACTATGACTCGTTAGAAATTGACAACAAACTGGAAAGAAGTTGGACCAATTTTTTTTCCTGGATGCCTAGTCGTGTTACTGTCTGGATTAGGTTGGGCCCAAGTTCTACTACAAGACCATTGATGGTAGAGGAGTCTTCCTTACCCAATCTCTCTATTTTATTTTTCAACGATTACAATAATAACACGTCACTAAAATTTGCGATTGGCTATATAAATCTTCTATAATCATTCTACTCAAATTAAGCCGTTTTCTACTACTCAATAAATTTTTATAACATAAAAGTTTAGGAATTCATCCAATCTCACACATGTGTCTAGTACACTAACATACGCAATAACAACTATAACGTCTTGGTTCCAAACAAGTTGTGATCGGCGACATGCATCTTCGTTCTTTACATTCGGTTTTACTCGTATTGTATGTGAACAGGAACAACAAAACCATGCTGATTAGAAAAAGGCGAGAACCTTTTCAATTGAGATCGTGTGAAAAACAATTACCCCGAAAGAGTTTAAGAAAATGACTTGTACTAAAGAAAAGTTTAGAATTTCGATCACTTAAGATTATAGAACTGTACACAATACAGCTAATTACTCCTTGGGTTTTCAAGCTGGATACTGAGCTTTTGGTTAAGCTAAGTTAATGGTATTGAATACAACAACAAACCCCGTGAAATTCCACAAATGAAATTTCGATGTACGCTAATCTTTTCTCTATCTTATGAAGGTGGAGAGGCTGTTCCGATTGCTACTCTTTTTTATTATTTAACTAGTTATGCACAATAGAAGTTTATTTATTCTCACCATTTATTCGACTTCCACATGTGGAGCCCTAAAATGGCATATTTTTACAACGAAATGCTCTTAATGAACTTGATTTAGCCATTATGTAATAAATCCTAAAATCTCTTTATAAGTAGACCATAAATAAAATACTATTTATAACACTATTTCTTGAATGGCTATTCAACAGATAATGTGTCTCGTTAAAACCTTAACTAAAATAAAATTCAGTGAAAAAAAATTCGAGATAAGGAAAAAGAGTACACATGTTTAGAAATACGCCTTTTGGTTGCCTCGTTAAAAACCTTGCAAGGAAACCTCAGTGGGACAAAATCTTGTAAGGAAAAAAGAGTACAATGTGTATTAACTCCCCCTGATGAGAGCATCAATTCACATCCTTGAGCCTTCGCATTCCAATCTTGTGCTCTATCTTCAAAAGATCCTTGGTAAAGATTTGATAAACAAATCTGCCATATTAAATTGAATGATTATGTTGCACTGATCACGCCAAACTATACCTTATAAAAAGGACAAAGCAGTCGTTGCAAATATAATCCGGGTATTTAGCCTAAAGTCGAATCCCACAGGGAATTAACCTATCAATTACTTTTGTCAAACTCACTAAATTCTCCGTAATCAACTTCCAAGATGTTTTGAATAATAATTGGTGATATTTCTACCAACTATGACTGAATAAGATTAATCAAACTAAAAGCTAACTAAGACTGAGTTGTAAGCAAATAAGAGAAGGGTCTAAGGTTGTGATTTCCCCTATTGATGGACTCCATTCCTGTTATGTGTCATATAGATTTTCCTAATCTTCTCTATCGATCATGAGCACTCTTACTACCGTAACTCTCTCCCGAGTAATTAAAACAATTTACTAGACGCACTTTCCCGAGTTACGCTAGCTGGCTTTTATTACAGCTTACTTAGATCGGACTCAAGGTTTCGTTATCCCTAATCCCACCTTTGAATCCTCGATTATTGATTCCTCATATACTTTGGGAGTGGTGATGTTCAACAACTACCTAAATATGCACTCTCTCTCGAGTAATACATACTAAATAGGTACAGCTAATTGAGGGCCTTTCAATTAACTACAACAGAAATGTAGTTGAACAAATAGAGATTAAACTGGGCAAACTATATTAACACAACAAGAAGTTCATCCTTCAACAGGTTCCATCAAAACCCTAGACTAAATAAATTAGCTACTCATAATTGTTTTCATAATAACAACAGCAAAATTCATCATGAATGAAGGAAGAAAGGTAGAACTCGATGCTGAATTATCCTCCTTGCCTCTTGCCTCTTCTTGCCTTGAACAAAACTATAAAAACCTTGATATCCTCTCTTTTGGACGAGCTGGACCTTTTATAGGTTAAGTGGAATTGCCCCCAAACTTCCAAGTTTACCCCTGAAGTTACCACGTTCATGGACGGACTAGCACGACCGCGCTCGAACCGCGCTAAATGAAATATACATTGTCCCGTTTATTCTGAACTAGCGCGGCGCTCGTGACCGGGCTTGGGCCGCGCTAATGGCACGTTATTCTACCCTGTTTCTCCTGCTCTAGCGTGGCCGTGCTAAGGCCACGCTTGTCCCACGCTAGAGCGGGTCAGCTATTTTTCTCTTTTTCTCTTTCTTTTTTCACACGTACTCAACTCCAAGGGACTTTCCCTGCTTTAATTTAGCTCCAAACACTGTCCTATGTCCTCATAAGCACGACTTGCTCCTGCAAAACATAAACTTCACAATTAGAGCCATTTTATCACCATTTAACCTTCCTAAAACAGTGAAGCATAGTAAAGTTAGGATATAAATAGTCTCTAAACTACATGAATCTATCCTATTATCAACACCCCACACCTAAATCATTGCTAGTCCTCGAGCAATCCACCATACTCTACAAAGGTTCCTTCACTAAGCACCCCCTCTAACGTGTCACACAAAGAACATATCACCAACGTTGCGTCTAGTAGTGTAACATCTCTGCTTCAAAAGTTAACTCTCACATGCCGTACAATATTCATACTTACTCGACTTACTCTATACAGAGGTCAAGACTTACTTTTCCTTCATGAATCAGGTGCACTCACATCACACTTAGTTCCACAAGTAATAACATTAAGAGCAATTAGGAACTCAGATAGACAAAATTCACTAACTCTCAGAAAGAACATTCATATGCCACAAAAATGCACTATAGGCTTGCCCGTAGTGTACTACTTTACTAATCAAGCTCATTCAGTCTAAGATCAATTAGGAATTCATTTAGTTTTAATGTAGGCTAAGGGATGGTTAGGATATATTTGGATATAGTGGCTAACCTCCCTAAGCACTTTTAATACAATTACTTTCGAATCCAGAACCAAACTTATGTCAGACCAGACATTCCACCACACTTCTATTTGTAATACCCCAAACTCCTTTAGGTGCAATTGTATCAAGTCTCCACTTATCAAGGACCACATTTACTAATTTTTTTTTTTTGAAGTGGCGCTTATTCTTTCATTTTTCAAAACACTGCACCTTTTTCCCTATTTCATTTGCTCCACTCGAAAGCCAAACCAACCACCCCACACTTTAACCTTTACATATTTCATAACAATTCAAGTACGCATGGGAGGTAAAGAGGTTCAAATAGATGGTCCATTCAAACAATTGGGTAAGGCTTGTAATGTGGTTTCCAAAGAAACAGACTTATAGGCTCAACGGGGTTAACTACGATAGATCACATTTAGGTGGGTATACTTTATATAGCTGGCTTAACAAAGAAATGCCTATATCACTTCTAAGAGTGAATAAATCTACTATTTCGCTTTGCAAACACATAGGTTATAAGCATCAAATGCAGAGCATAGAATACAATACAACTCACACACACATGGCACATGAATCACTCCAGATTGGTTTATCAAAACACTCTCGTTGAGTACTCAAGTCAGTTACAAACATACAATTTAAGGCACTCTACAAGAATCAACAACTTAGACTAAGTGTCACACTCTAGTGTATATTGTGTTCAGGTGTAACAACGTTAAGGGGTTATCTTCCTATCTCAGCTCATAGCCCCTAAGTACCTAATAAAAACTAAAAACAAAATAAAACAAAAATTAACTACACCCTGTTCAAGCAAAACCCTTGGAAAAGAACTGCGGTCCAAAGAAAAACCAAGGGGAGATACTACACTACCTAAAATAGAAAATCTTTTTGGTATTTTCTTTAGACTTACTTCCCTCAAGAAAACTGTCTAGGAAATTCATCGTCAGGAAGAGTCCAATATATTTCTGGTTTTTTTAATTGGTCGACTTAGACCCTCAAGAACCCCGTTAATGAGATCTGTCGTCGGGACAAGTCGACTTACATAATTAAACTACTACTTAAAACCAAAAAAAAAAACAAAAGAAAACATATAACAACTATGTTCCTACATATATACACATACAATGAAGTGTCCCCCACCCCACACTTAAAAGGAATACATGTCTTCATGGCATACAAAATAAAGAACTGTGAGTTAAAGGAACTTCCTTGAAGGATCAATCTTGAACGGAGACCATCCCCGGGTCCAGATGACAAGCACGACCCAAAGCCCGCAGCCAACCCATTATTTTCTTGAATTTTGGGTGTCTAGCGCATCAACTCTCGACCTCAAGTCGGTGACCGAGGTACGCAAGCCTGCCATCTCCTGCTCCAGATTGTCCAGCCTATGACTCTGACGGGCCCTAGACGGGCCTGCTACGTCGACAACATGATCATGAGCAGGCAGCTCCGCCCCCACTTCTACCTGCTCTTCCTCCTCCTCCTTAGGCTCATTCTCCCCATCAGCACCACCATCCGCCACAGGATCCTTCCCAGTAGTTACCTTTTTTTCTCGAAAGGCGGCCTCTATCGGCACTTTGCCATCTACCGCCAAATTTTTCGGTACCCGGGCTGCACGGCGTAATCTAGTGACAAGAGAGGGGAAGAATAAGCCATACCTCTTAACTGGAAAGCGAATAAACATCTCCTCATGCATGAGCTTGGCCACATCAAAGTCGTGGCCATTCATGAAACACCAAATCAAACAATCACGAGGAGCATTCACCTCCGTGGTGTTATGGGATGGGATCAGGCGATTGTTGATGAGGTATAGCCAACACTATTCTTCAAAGGTGAGTGCCGACGACTTGAACTTAGACCCGTATTTATACCACTCAATCTCCTTTCCAGGGGCACATATAGTTGGCAGGAACGTCTCCCACTGAGTGAAACATCCACTATATGCCTCATAGAAGTCATAAGTCTCCGCCACGGGACCTGGCAGCCTGTAGGTTCTCCTAATGGCTTCCACAGAGGTGTCAACATGCCTCTTTCGCACGGTGACCACATCATTCCTATGCTCCAAAATATTTGCATAAAATTCTCTCACCACCATCGCATTGGCTTCGTCCGGTTCTTCAAAGAAAACATCCAACTGGTGCCGGAGCAGCTCATTATAAATGTTTGGACAATCATGCCGGAGGGACGCTGCATCCATGCCACGTTCTGGTATTGGCACCTTTTATTACTTATTAGCAAACTGTTCCTGAGCCTTACCGGATACGAACTTGTTGCTATCATAAGAACGAGCATTAGTTGACGCTCGTGCTCTAGATGATTCCACTTGTCTGCTGGAGGAAGGACCGGTGGCTTGGCGCTTTCTGGGGGGTGCCATATATCCACAATAAGGAACCTCATTAGCGCAGTACAAAAGAAGTAACCCAACTGTGGTTACTCAGACTTCACCCTTACAATTGGTCGCATTTATCATTGACATTCACTGTGGCATTTAAACAAACACTTGGTGGGCATCATTCACCGGAGCTCCCAATTAATCATGTTGTAACCCAATTACCACCACAATTGCCCCAAATTCAACCAACTAAAGTAAGAGATACAACTCCACGATTACCACCACCCACAAGCACTACGTATACACTACAAATTACTTCTAAGAAAAGAAAAGAAAAAAACTACTACCTAACAAAGAATTAAAAAGAAAACCTAAGAAAAATTGGAAAAGAGAAAACATACCTGTGGTGTGAGAAGATTGTGAGAGTTGAAGACGTGTGTTGAGGGTTGAATTAGCAATGAACTTGGGAGAATGAGGGCTGAGAGTATTTTGGGGAGGGAGAGAGGCGTGTGTTTTGGGGTGGGGAGAGTAAGAGTTTTAGAAGATGAAGTGTTTTAGGAGGAATAGGAGAAGGGGGGGGGGGGGGGTTAGGGTTGGATAAATAAGAAATAAAAAAAATTAAATCAAAATGAAAAAAAAAAATTAACTTACCAAACCTGTCTGGTGAACCTACATGCGCGGTCATAGCACGGTCGTAACGCGCCCATGCTAGTAGCATCGAGACGAGGCAGAAGGAAAGCTAATTAGCGCGGCCACTAGCGCGTCCGTGCTACTCCCAGGCAGAATAATCTTTGATATGCGCGATCCAAGCGCGGGCACAAGCGCGACTGCACACCTGGACCTCGAAATTTTGCACTTTTTTCTACATTTTTCCTCAAGTCGTCTAGACTTAACACTCGCCTAAGCTCACCTTCATATGTTAGTACATACAAATGGTCAAATAACATTCTAACTACACAAACTCACTACGCGTTGGGTTACCTCCCAACCATCGCCTTAGTTAATGTCGTGGCACGACAATTACAACAAGTCAATGGGTTGCCTCCAATGCAGCGCCTGATTTAACGTCTCGGCACGACGCAGATGAGCGCATTTAAGGCTCGCTCGACCTCTGAGGTTCAGTCAGATGTATCACGGACACTTCCTTGATTTCATCCATGCCCACATACGGTTTCAATCTGTGCCCGTTGACTCTAAATATGTGGGAATCTTTTTCTGACGCAATCTCTATGGCACCTGAAGGGAGCACTTCGACCACACGAAATGGCCCAGACCATCGTGACTTGAGTTTACCCGAAAATAGACTTAATCTTGAATTATAAAGCAACACCATATCTCCGAATTTGAAGTTTCGCTCAACAATGTTCTTATTGTGCAACCTCTTCATTCTTTCCTTGTACAACCTCGTGCTCTCGAAAACAAGATATCAGAACTCATCTAGCTCATGCAATGTTGTGACTCTATTTGTGCCCGCAGCTTCAATGTCCTAATTTAGCTGCTTCAATGCCCACCAGGCTCTACTTTCTAGTTCCACTGTCAAGTGACAGGACTTCCCGAACACCAACTTGTATGGTGAAATACCAATTGGTGTTTTTAAGGCGGTTCTGTAGGCCCAGAGTGCATCATCTAGCTTTTTTTCCCAATCAGTTCTTGTGGCGTTCACAGTTTTAGTCAGTACACTCTTTATTTCTCTATTAGACACTTCGACCTGTCCACTGGTCTGAGGATGGTATGGCGTTGCCACCTTGTGGTGCACATCGTACTTTGCTAGCAATTTCTCGAAGGCTCGATTGCAGAAGCGCGTGACTCCATCACTGATAATACCTCTCGGGATCCCGAAACAGGTGAGTATATTCTTCTTCAAAAACCCAACCACCACCCTTGCATCATTGGTGGGGAGAGCTGCAGCTTTCACCCATTTGGACACATAATCTACAGCAACAAGTATGTACTTATTGCCATAGGAGCTGATGAAGGGGACCATGAAGTTTGTCCCCCAAACATCGAACACTTCAACCTCTTGAATTGGGTTCATGGGCATCTCATGGCGACGAGAGATGTTCCCGGTTCGCTGACATTCATCACAACCCTTCACCCATTGATGTGCATCCTTAAACACAATTGGCCAGTAGAACCCGGCTTCTAAAACTTTTGTTGCTGTCCTGACTCCTCCAAAATGTCCGCCATATGCCGATGTGCGACATGCCTGCAAATCAGAAGATTGCTCTATCTCGGGGACACATCTCCGGATCATATTTTCAACACAAATTCTAAACAGATAAGTTTCATCCCAGTAATATATGCGGCAGTCACGGTAAAACATTTTCTTTTGCACAAAAGAAAGGTCATAGGGGACTGTACCACTTTCCAGGTAATTTGCAATGTCTGCATACCATGGCACTTCCTCAAGGCTTGTAGCGAGTAGCTGCTCGTCTGGTAAGGTTTCCAGAATATCCTCTGCCTCAACTGAGTTTTCAGCTCCTTCAAGTCGTGATAGATAATTCACGACTTGGTTTTTCGTGCCCTTACGGTCACGAACCTCCAGGTCGAACTCTTGCCGTAGCAGCACCAAAGGAATCAGGCGCAGTTTGGACTCCTTCTTTTCAATTAGGTACCTGAGAGCAACATGATCAGTATATACAATTACCTTAGAGCTAATCAGGTATGATCTGAACTTTTCGAATGCGAACACCACAACCAGCATCTCCTTCTCACTCATAATGTAGTTCAGTTGGGCTCCACTCAATGTTCTACTTGCGTAGTAAATTGGGTGCATTATCTTATTTTTCCGTTGTCCTAGCACTGCTCCCACTGCATAGTCACTGGCGTCACACATGAGTTTGAATGGTTGCACCCAGCCGGGGGCAACAATGATATGTGTTGTGACTAGCTTCTTCTTCAACTCCTCGAATGCTACCCAACAATCGTCAGAAAACACGAAAGGGTGATGTTTTTCTAACAACTTACATAGAGGGTTGGCAATTTTGGAGAAGTCTTTGATGAATCTCCGGTAGAAACCGGCATGCCCGAGGAAGCTCCTGATTGCTTTGACTGATGTGGGAGGTGGAAGCTTTGGTATTACATCAACTTTAGCCCGATCCACCTCGATTCCCTTGCTTGATACCAGGTGTCCCAAGACTATACCCTCTTGTACCATGAAATGACACTTTTCCCAATTGAGTACAAGGTTAGTCTCGATGCACCTCTTCAACACTCGGGTCAGATTTGTGAGGCACTCGTCGAATGAATTTCCACCACTGAGAAATCATCCATGAACACCCCCATTATGTCTTCAACCATGTCAGTGAATATGGCCATCATGCACCTTTGGAATGTGGCGGGTGCATTGCATAGACCAAAGGCCATCCTCCGGAAGGCAAAAATCCCATATGGACATGTGAACGAGGTCTTCTCTCTGTCCTCTGGTACAATAGAGATTTGGTTGTACCCTGAGTAACCATCCAGAAAATAGAAGTGAGACCTCCCTGCTAGTCTGTCAAGCATATGATCAATGAAGGGAAGTGGGAAGTGGTCCTTTCGGGTGGCCAGATTTAATTTCCTATAGTCCATGCAAATTCTCCATCCTGTCACGGTTCTTGTAGAGATCATCTCATTATTATCATTTTTCTCCTGTCACGGTTCTTGTAGAGATCAGCTCATTATTATCATTTTTCACCACTGTCATACCACCCTTCTTAGGAACACATTGCACCGACCTAACCTAGTTGTTGTCAGAGATGGGGAAAATGATTCCCGCATCTAACCACTTAATAATATCCTTCTTCACCACTTTCTTTATATTGGGGTTCAGCCTTCTTTGGTGTTCCTTGGAAGGTTTGTGCCCCTATTCCAGCAGAATTTTATGCATACAATACATTGGGTTGATCCCCTTTATGTATGCCATGGTCCACCCAATGGCAGTCTTGCACTCTGTGAGTACCTGAAAAAGTTGTTGTGCCTACACACCTAACAAACTAGATGATATAATAACAAGTAATGTGGAGTTAGGTCCTAGGAACACGTACCTGAGATGGGCGGGCAGTGGCTTCAACTCCAGATTTGGTGGTTCTTCTATGGATGGCTTGGCTGGAGGAGTTTCTCTTTTTTCTAAGTGCAGGGGCTCAAATTCAAGTGATCTTTTCCAAAAGCCTTTTCCCTCAAGAGCCATTACCCATTCTGCCAATTCTTCCCCATTCACCTCATGTAAATTCGTAAGATATGCAGCAAGGGGGTCCTTAATAGTCAATGTCTCATCATCCTCTTCCAGGATTACATCCACGACATCAATAAGAGAACAATTGGAAAATTCACTTGGTGACCTCATAGATTTCTACACGTTGAATGTTATCTCCTCATCGTTCAACCGCATCTTGAGCTCCCCAGTTTCACAATCAATGAGAGCTTGCCCTGTGGCCAAGAACAGCCTTCCCAAAATTATGGGAATTTCTTCATCCACCCTACAGTCAAGAATTACAAAATCTGCAGGGAACACAAATTTCCCTACCTGCACCAACACGTCATCCAGAATACCTGAGGGTCTTTTCACAGTTCTGTCGGCCAGTTATAACAACATAGACGTCGGTCTAGCTCTTATAATCCCCAACCTCTTGTAGATAGCCAGGGGCATAAGATTAATGCTGGCCCCCAAATCACAGAGTGCCTTGGCAAAGGCAAAGTTACCAATGGTGCAGGGAATTGTGAAACTCCCTGGGTCGAACAACTTTTCAGCAACTGGTCTAGTCACCACAACACTGCAGGTCTGAGTTAGAGTCACTTTGGCCAAGTCTTTGAAGTCAAATTTTCGGGACATCAAGTCCTTCATCATTTTTGCATAACCAGTCATCTCCTTCAAAGCATCAATCAATGGAATATTTACCTAAATCTGTTTCAACATCTCCAAGAACTTCTTGTATTTCTCATCTTTCTGGTACTTGGACAACCTCTGTGGGAATGGTGTTGGAGGTCTCTTCTTCCCAATGATTTAGGTTTTCTCTTTGTCAGACACTACCTCTACTACCGGTTCCTGGGCTGTCTCAGCTTCTTTCTCAGCCTCAATCTGTGTGTTGGTTTCTTTCTGGGCAGGCTGCACTGTCACCTCTGTCAGTCTTGTTGAATCATCTAGCTCAATGGGCACTGGTACAAGTGTCTCAGCCTGTCTGCTTTCTCGAGCCCTCTCTTGCTCCAAGTCTAGGTCTCTGCCGTTACGTAAACTCATTTCCATCAGCTGCTTTGGGCCCTGATCTTTTGGATTTACCTGGGTGTCTGCAGGTAATGTCCCGTGAGGACGATTATTCAATGACATCGAAATCTGACCCAATTGCACTTCAATTTTCTTTATGGATGACTCATTTGCATCTACTCTTTCAGTCACTTTTGCATTTGACCCAATAACCTGCTGCATGCCTCGAGTTTAGCAAACCCATCTTCCTGTCTCCCACCATGTTGCTGTTGAGGAGGATGATAACCCTGCTGCTGATTTTGGTTGTTGTACCCCAGTGGTCTTTGGTAGGGCGCCACATTACCGTGAGGTCGCATGGCTCCCATATTTCTATTATTGTGCTGCGGCTGGGTTGTTTTGTATGGCTGATTCTGCTGGCCCCAATTCTGACCACCCTTTCTCTGGCCCCCATAATTAGACACATAATTCAGTTCTCAGGGTAGTGATGGTGATCTCTTTCAGCATTCCACTGGCTACCAATTGGCTGACTAATGCAAGATGTGTATAAGTCCCCATTGGTTGTATCTACAATGTGCACCTGCTGCTTCTGCCCTAACTCTTCCACCTTTTTGGTGATTATGCTCATTTGTGTCATTAAGGTGGCCATATTTTCAGCAAGAGTGTTGGCTGGATCTAAGGCCACTGAGTGAACTACTGGAGTGATGGGCGCATTCCTGGTTGTCTACCCTGAATTTTGTGCCATCTTGTCAAGAAGGATCTGTCTTTCCCTCATGATTTGCTCAAGAATGCTCCATTTGAAGCATCAACATTAGCCTTCACGCTATCTGCCAGACCCATGTAAAATCGCTGCCCCAACATCTGCTCTGGAATACCGTGGTGCGGACATATAACCAACATCCCTTTGAATTGTTCCCATGTTTCTTGCAATGTTTCCGTTGGTTTCTGTCTGAAGCTCAAAATTTCATCAATTTGCTGAGCAGTCTTGTTGGGTGGATGAAACTCGTTCACAAATTGTTTGACTAACTCCTCCCATGTATTGATGGAATTGATAGGGAGTGAATTTAGCCAAGTATGGGCTGCTCCTGTCACTAAGAATGGAAACAACAATAGCTTTATTGCTTCCTGAGTCACATTGGGCTGCCTTTGAGTTTTGCAGATTGACAGGAAATTCTTCAAGTGATGTTGAGGATCTTCAATGTATGACCCCGAGAATAGTCCCTTGTTTTGAAACAAGTGCTACATGTTGTTTGTGATTTGAAAAGATTCAGCCTGTATCTGTGGGACTACTATCTGTGGCCAAATTCTTTATTGTCGGTTGTGCCCAGTCATATAGAGCAGCCTCTGGCTGCGCAGCTGGGTCTACCACGGTATCCCCATTATTGTTTCTGTTGTTCACCAGCTCTGTCATGTCTGGTTCAGGTTGTTCAGTTGATTGTTGTCGTTTGCTTTTTCGGTTGGCCCGATTCAAGGCCTTGAAAACTTTTTCAGGATCTGATAATGCTTCAAACACTTCACCACTTATCGATGAGTTTCTAGGCATTCACCTGTACAACCAAGTTAGCAAACGTTAAAATTTCAATTTACGGATTGAAAAGGAAGAAAATTGATTACACTAAGGATTTTTGTATTTCTTTCAACAGTAATTGAAACACCGTTAACTCCCGGCGACGGTGCCAAAATTTGATCACGCCAACTGTTGCGCCCCCTCTCTCCTCGTGGAGATCGGGTTTATGACATTCGGTTGGGATAACTCTTTCCTTTTGGGAAAGAGGTTTGTGTTTTTGAGAGTCACCACCTAACAATTTTTAAAGGTGCGGTAGGACACCAAAGGGGTTCATTTACAACTACGTTGTTAACCAGAGATAGGGTAAGGACTTGAAATTATCCTAAGGGGAAGGTGTTAGGCACCCTTCAGGTCCACAAGCGTGGTTCCCGGCCAAACAGCTTTTGTGAATTTGTACGGCTTAACAAACAAACAAATAAAGGCTCAAATAAGAGGGGATTTAAGTCTTAAGCATGCAAATGTTTGAAAATAGTAACGAAGGTTAGATTTTGAAAGGATTACGATCTAAGCATATAAAGGGTATCCAAGGTTTATAATAATATGGATCACATCAGTACAATACCCGGTAACTCCTCGAAGAGGGGCTACACGTGGGATTAGTGCACCGGTCATCATATCCATATTCTACCCTTTCCCACCCCGTGAAAGTAACTAAATCGAGTGTTGGTCTCGACCCGTATTGCATGTTGTTACCCGTCCCTTCCTATCAGTCCTTGGAGGAGTTTAGGACTTCTATCCTAGGAGGGAGTTCTAGGCAGACCCTCAGGTTTAAAGGCAAAACACTAAGCGACAAACAAGAAACATATAGGACTGTAATTAAGAGGGATAGACATACAAACAAGAAAAGGCTCAAGTACCTCCACAGATAAGGCAAATAAGCAGCATGACTCAAACACAGTTAAAGTATTTTGATTCAGATCCTAAAACATGGTATCTAAATGATAATAACAAAGACAGATCTTGTAACTGATTTCCTAAGGCTTGCCTATTGGTTTTAAACATGCTGACAGTTGAACATTAATCACAAAGGAAAGTTCTGGTTTTATTTCTTTAACTGATTTCCTAAGGCTTGCCTAGGTGTAAAATAACATGCAGCGGTAGTTAGACAGGTGTTTTTAGGAGAGTATGAATGAAATCCTAAAACATGGTATCTAATGCACAGGTAGGGATGCAGAATGATGCATATGCAGAGTTCTAATTAGAATTTCTAAATACTCACAGCATTATGCAAGAGTACAGTTTGTTAGTGTTGTCCTAGGGACAGGATTTCTAAGTGTACATGGCAGCGTAGAGCATGATTGTAAAGTACTGGTTATCAACACATTTTTTAACGCAGGATTTTCTAAGTGATATGATAGTGAGATGGACATGCTGAAAACAGTGAGTTCAAGTCCTAGGGAGCACGATCTCTAATGCATGAAATGAGTCCTAAGCATAGTTTCTATTGTGCAAGTAGGAATATAAACCTAATAACATGCTTTCTACCCCTTTTAATAGCTAAAGCATGCATAGTCACCTCTTCCCTTTCCCCTATCCATCCCAAAAGAGTTGTTTACAACAATTATTACAAGCCATTTGCATGAATTACATAATTGAATAATGAAAAGAAGAAGTTATACTATAGGGATCCTACTGATAGGCCCAGAATCTCCAGAATCCTCATTGCCATTAGTTCACAGCCTTTCATACAGATCCAGGTGTGTCAGAGTTCCCTAAGTATCTCAAGGGATCCTGGGCAGTGCTCACACCCAGATTTTCATAACCAAATTGAGTAAGTGCAGTGTGTAATGGCCAGCCTTTGTGTGTCAAATTTCAGAGGGGCTCAAGGGTCCCAAATCAATGCTCACACTAAGGGGGCAAAACTTAAAGGTCTAGGAGTATAGTGAGAGTGCTTGACATAGTTTTGAAAGAGTTGAGTTGGAAAACAGTTTGAGAAATGATTAGTTTGAAATAAGTTTTGGAGAACAGAAGATTTTTCTTTTAGTGAAAACAGTTTGAAAGAAAGGGATTAGGACAATCAATAACTCAGAACCACATCAGCATACATAGTACATGGGAGCAGTCACAAACAGGGAATAAAGGATTGGGGACAAGTAGGTTGCTCATGAAGCAGATTTGCATGCAAGTTAATACTAAGGTATCACAGAACTTTAACAACCACAGAACAGTTTTCATAAAGATGTTCAGGCCAGAAACTTAACGGAATCAAATTGAGGGATGCCAAAGAAAAGATTGCATACACGCCTGAACGGAGTAGTTGGCACAAGAATCGTACAAGCATAGGATATATCAGTGATTGCTGAGTATCAAAGAACTAAGAGGATGTCTCCTAATACGAAAAGATTGCAAACTGATGAAGATTACAGAAGGTGAATTCAGCTAGGACAAAAATAAAGGAAGGAAGTTGAGTTTGGTTCGAATTGGTTTACCCAAGTAGAGTTGAACTGGAATCGGAAGACAAGCTCAACAACTGACTCTATAAATACTCAAAGTATTACTGCTGAAATAGAAGAAAAAAAGACGCACAAAGACTAAATTGAATCAAGTTCTGAAAGCAAAATTCTCAGGATATTTGCAAGCATAAGTATTGTGCAAAGGATACAGTTCAACTAGAAGAAACAGTTCCATTGTTTATGATTGAGTCTAGTTGGTTGTAGTAGGAGTTTTAACATTGTATCTTTTCAGCTTTCCTAGAAGCAAATTGTAATAGGTACACGTTGTTCAAGTTAGAGTTAGTTTGAAGTCTGTAGAAATTAGCTAGAGGCTAGTTGATACAAAGAGGATTAGAGTTAGTCCTAGGATTACAAAAGAGTTTATTTTGTAAGTCCGTTTGTCTCAGAGTGGTTAGTGAAGTGTTTGAGCAAATCCTACTGAGGAGTGGGTCGTGGTTTTTTCACCTTTTGAGCCAGGTGTTTTCCACGTAAAATATATGTGTCTTTACTTTACTGCTTTATTATTCTGAAAATAATAGTGAGTAGTACACCAAGAAGAACCAGGTTCTTCTTATTCTACAACTCTCGAAAATTGGGTACTGCACAATTAACTTATAATATTGTGTAGTATTGAAGTCTAAAAAACAATTGGTATCAGAGAAGGTTATCCTTAAAAAGGCTAACACCTTGGAAAAGATCAAGATGAGTGCACCACCTGGGAACTGGGAAGGTCAATCAACTGCAAGGCCACCACTCTTCAATGGCCAGTACTATTCTTGGTGGAAGAATAGAATGAAGGACCACCTTATTGGAGAGGACTATGATCTCTGGGACATAGTTACTGATGGACCACTTGCAACAATGAAGAAAACTGCTGAAGGTGTAGATGTACCTGAGACTAGGGTTGACTGCAAGACTGAAGATCTAAAGAAATGGGAGAAGAATGCCAAAGCAAAGAAGTGGCTAGTGTGTGGATTAGGACCAGATGAATACAGTAGAATCCAAAGATGCACCACTGCCAAGGAAATCTGGGATACTCTACAAGTAGCCCATGAAGGAACAGCTCAAGTGAAGAGGTCTAGAGATACACTATTATACTCTCAATATGAAAACTTCACTATGAAAGAAGGAGAGACAATTCAGGAAATGTACACAAGGTTCACAACCTTGACCAATGAACTCAAGTCTCTTGGAAGAATCATACTTGAAGAAGACAAGGTAGAAAAGATCTTGACAAGGGTTCTGCCTATCTCCTGGGAAAGCAAGATCACTGCTATCCAGGAATCCAAAAATATGGCAACCCTTAGACTGGATGAATTGATTGGAAACCTCACTGCTTATGAACTCAGAAGGCAAACCATGAAGATGGATTCCCCAAATAAGGAGAGAAGTCTAGCATTGAGGATCACTGAGGGAGCTGATTTGCAGGAGGATGAGATGGCCATGATAACCAAAGAATTCAAAAACTTTCTCCTGAAGAAGAAGGGCATCTCCAGGGGAGGAAACTTCAATACGGCAAAGGCACCAGAAAGGTCAGCTAATGAGGGATGATATAAATGTGGTAAGGCTGACCATCTCATTAAAAACTGTCCTCAGTGGGAAGTAGAGTGGAAAAAGGAAAGATATGAGAGAAGGAACAGAAGGAAGGAACAGGTTCAACCCAAGACAAAAACAACAAAGGCTATGGTTGCTGCTTGGGGGGAAAGTTCAGATGAAGAATTAGAAGACGGTGAGACAGAAGATCAGGCTCTCATGCCAATTGGAGAATCTGATGAGGAGACTTATGAAGAACCAGAGGTAAGTGTCTCAAAACTTAAAACTAAAATAAAGTTTTTATCTAAGTAAAAACTCTTTGAGTTGCTACTTGACTTCATAGATGATTCTGAGGAAACAACCAAAGAGAAGGATCAACTATCTAAAGAGTGTGCAATGCTAAAAGAAAAATGCATGGACCTGGAGATAAGGGTCAGTGAATCTGAAAAGAAAAACACTGTCTTGATGAACCGGGTTCATCACTCGAAACTGAGATTCTAGAGCTAAAATCTGAAAACTTAAAGTTAAGACTAGGATCCAGTAAAAAGGTAGTTGATCACTCTCATGTCATGTTAGAAGAAAACATAGGAAAATTAAAAGATAAGATGTATGACAAGGACAAGCAAATAAGAACTCTTAATGAACAACTTGGAAAAGTCAAACATGAATTAGATCGAACCTGTAAATGGAATAAATCATCTGACGCCCTGATATGGCTTCAAGAGAATCACAGTAGAAATAGAAGAGGGATTGGTTTTGGGAGTCAATTGCCTAAGTGGGATCCGAAAAGCAAGTATCTCACTCTCCCTGAAAATAAAATCTGCACCTATTGTGGGAAGACTGGCCACTATAAATATGAGTGTGCTGTAAAAGAGAAGGCCAGTCAGAAAAATGAGAGATTCATTAAAAAGAAAAACTGGCTACCAAACTAGGCTAGAAAAAATTTGATTCATCCATTCTCTCATAGAAAAGGACCCAAACTAGTTTGGGTTCTTAAAACTAACCCCTGATTTCCTTTTGTAGGTTCAAGTGAGAGGAGGCAGGCAGAGTTGGTACTTGGATAGTGGCTGCTCAAAGCATATGACTGGGAACATGGAACAGTTCCTTTCACTTGAAAGTCTCAAAGGAGGAAATGTCTCTTTTGGAAACGGAAAGAAAGGTGAAATTATTGGGGTTGGTAAGGTAGGTAAGGATGATACACGATCTGTTGAACATGTGTATCTAATAGAGGGCTTGAAATATAGTCTGATCAGTGTATCACAACTATGTGACATAGGTAACCTGGTTTCTTTTACTTCCACAAAAGGTTTTGTGATTAACCTGGTTACTGACAAGATTGTTTTGCAGGGAAAAAGAATGAATAACATATATGACATAGATTTGTCCACACTGTCTGAAAATGAACTTACTTGTCTAAGTGTGTTGGACAGTGATCCCTTGTGGCACAAACGACTTGGTCATGCAAGTCTAACTCTGCTTAACAAACTAGTCTCTAAGGACTTAGTGATAGGACTTCCTAACATTAAGTTCAAGTAAGACAAAGTTTGTGAGGCATGTGCCAAGGGGAAGCAGGTAAGGTCCTCTTTCAAAAGTAAGAAAATGGTCAGTACCACCAGGACGTTGGAACTGGTTCATATGGATCTATGTGGTCCTATGAGAACTTTAAGTAGAGGTGGTAAGAGATATGTGATGGTGCTAGTTGATGATTTTTCAAGGTTCACTTGGACCTTATTCCTGTCATCTAAGGATGAAGCATTTGATATGTTCACCTCATTTCTTAAGAAAATTCAAAATCAATTGGGACATCAACTGGCATCAATAAGATCTGACCATGGTACTGAATTTGAGAATATTAAGTTTGTTGAGTTCTGTGATGAACATAGTGTTAATCATAATTTTTCTGCTCCTAGAACCCCACAGCAAAATGGGACTTGTTGAAAGGAAAAACAGAATTTTTGAAGACATGGCAAAAACCATGCTTCTATCCAGCAAACTACCTCACAGCTTCTGGGCAGAAGCAATTAACACTGCATGCTACATTATTAATAGATGCATGACCAGAACTCTGGTAAATAAACTCCCTATGAATTACTTAAAGGAAGAAAGCCCAACATATCCCATCTTAGGGCTTTTGGATGCAAGTGTTATGTGCATAATAATGGAAAAGATTCTCTAGGAAAATTTGATCCCAGAAGTGATGAGGAAGTGTTCTTGGGATATTCAACACATAGCAAAGCTTATAAAATATACAATAAAAGAACTATTTGTGTAGAAGAAAGTGTAATGTTGTCTTTGATGAAACTAACACTTTATCTGAGAGACAAGAACCAGAAGATGAGGAGCTTGGACTGGTGAGGAGAAATGACCACATTGAAGCACATATGACAGATGGAATAGGTGATGGACCAGGTTCAACAACCCCACGCAACTCGACAAGGGGAATTTTGCATGGAACTACTAGACCTGATCCTGTTCCACAACTACAAGACAACATGGAACAATCCAGAAGTGAACAACTGGTGCTCAAACCACACAGATATCAGAGTTCACCCTCTTGAGAACATTATAACAGACTTGAGATCTGGAATCAAAACTAGATCCTCCTTGAAAAATTTGTGTGCGTTTGATGCATTTCTATCCTTAATTGAACCAAAGAACATTGCTGAAGCCCTGCAAGATGTTGATTGGGTAATAGACATGCAAGAAGAGCTATATCAATTTGAAAGGAGTCAAGTATGGCACTTGGTACCCAGGCCACTAGACAGATCAGTAATTGGCACCAAGTGGGTCTTAAGGAACAAGCTCGATGAGGATGGAACTGTTACAAGAAATAAGGCTAGACTGATGTTCAAGGATACATCCAAGAAGAGGGAATTGACTATGATGAGACCTTTGCTCCTGTGGAAAGATTGGAGGCAATCAGACTTCTTATAGCATTTGCTGCACACATGGAATTCACTCTTCATCAGATGGATGTAAAGAGTGCCTTTCTTAATGGCTATTTGAAGGAAGATGTATT
>ML301673.1:1776-20588 GCA_005239505.1 Nicotiana paniculata
TTTCAGCTTTAGAGTTGAAGTTCCCCATTTACTAGAGCTGAAGTTCCCCAGTTATAAAGACAAAAACTTCAGCTCTATAGCTGAAGTTAGTTCCCCAGTTACAAAGACACAAACTTCAGCTCTCAAGCTACTCCAGGCCCGTCTACTAGAACGCTGAAGTTTTGCGTGATTGCCTTTGCTACTTCAGCCTCGTATGCTAAAGTTATGCGCAAAAGCGGGTACGCTTGTAATATTTTTTACAAAACGGATAAAAGTTAAAACGTGACAAAAAATGAGTACGGATGCAAAAGCCCCATATATAAGTCCATAGAACAAACAATTCAAGAGATTTTTGAAAAATTCAAAAAGAACTCGAAAGAAAGAAGCTCCTAGCAAACTAAAGGCTCTAGAAATGACAAAGTTGCTATATGTGGGAAACTAGATCACATAGTCAAGGATGGTCCACAATGAAAAATTAACTAGGAAAGAAGCATGTAAAAAATAGAAGAAGGACCTCAAGAATGACTGTTGTCCTGATTCTGGTTACAATAAAGCTCAGGTAGCAAAAATAAAGGCTGCAGAAGAGGCAATGAAACAAGCATTCGTGGCTGCATATGAAGATGATAATGATGTCAATCAGGATAAAGGTGAAGAAACTAATGAGCCATTGTCCTTTTTGGCCATGAATGAAGGAGATATTCAATAAACATGGCCAAAGGGAGATCCAATAAATCATCCACCCCCATTTACTGGAAAACACTTTCGTTGGTGGAAGGATAGAATGGAGAAATTTCTGTGGATGATAGTGACTCAAGGACATATTATGCCAACAAAGACGGATAAGAAAGGAAAGAAAGTTGCCAAAATAGAAAAAAAGTTCAATGTTGATGACAAGATGATACCAGAGAAAAATGCCAAGACTAAATTGATTCTGTATAATGTTCTTACTGTTGAGGAGTCAATAGGATTTCTATGTGCAATACTTCTAATGAAATTTGGGAAATGTTGCCTGATGTGCATGACGAAACTCACTGAGACATGACACTGATGGTCTTCATAAGCGCTGATTTTGAGAAGATTAACATGAATAATGTAGTTTCCATGATGGCCATGCGTGACTTTGAATTTGAAGCGGGAAACAAGGAGATAAATGTCCTCGACCTTAAAGATAATCTTATAATTTTCTAAGAAAAGACTGTTTGCCTTGGTGCTCTCATTAATTAATTAGATTGAAAAATTGAGCCCTGACAAAGAATAATTATTCAATAATTTTTCAACTATTAAGTTTGAATGCCATAATCTTGGGTTCAACACATTTGAACTTAAAAAGGAAAGATAAGATTTTGGGTACAGGTTCTTGTTTAAAATTTGAAGTTTAAGTACTCAAATTTAAAAATGAGAAATTGAAGAAAGCACCATATAATGGAAATGCGGGGTCAGTGATATGCAAGAGTCCCTTTAAAAGGAATTAAAATTGACCAACAAAAACCTGTGCTACCAAGTTGAATGTAATAAAGTAATTCAAGAGGATATGAACAAGGTTGAATATAAACTAACTAAAACCTGTAAGTGGAACAAGTCATTAATGGCTCTAGAATGGCTGAACCAAAACCACAACGAAAATAAAACTAGCGCAGCATAATATAAATCTCTCCCTTAGTGTAACGACCCGGCCGGTTGTTCCGTGAGATTAGCCCCGTTCCCTCCGTTTCTGCTTTATCATATGTTTCTTAGCCTATTTATCTTGTGTTGGGTAAGTTGGTTCGGGTTCGGAGTGGTCGTGGTGAGAACTGAGACACTTAGTCTCTTAAATTGGCTTAATAGTTGGAAAAGTCAACTGGGAGTTGACCTATTGGTAAACGATCTCGTAGTGTAGATTTTATGGCTCGGATAGCTTTGTTAGACGATTTGGTAATTTGGAGTGTGTTCAGAATGTGATTTTAATGTCCGGTGTAGAATTATGCTTGAATTGGCGAAGTTGAGTTTTTGGTGATTTTCGGTCGGCAGTGGAAAGTTAGCTATCGGGGTCGGAATAGAATTTCGAAAGTTGGAACAGGTTCGTAATGTCATTTTGGATATGTGTTCAAATTTTGAGGTCATTCGGATGTATTTTGGTTGGTTTCGACATCATTGGCGAAATTTAGAAATTTTAAAGTTCATAGGCTTGAATTCGATGTGATTTTGGTGTTTTTGCGTTGTTTTTAGTGTTTTGAGGGCTCGACTAAGTTTGAATGAAGTTATGAGATGTGTTGGTATGTTTGTTTGAGGTCCCGAAGGCCTCGGGTGAGTTTCGGGTGGCTAACAAGGTGATTTTTTTGGCTTTTGAGCATTGCTGGTGTTACTGCAGCAGAAGATTACCTTATGCGTTCGAATAGGAGGTCCTGCGTTCACATAGAGTAAATTGTGGAAGAGGGGGCCAGTGTTCTATGCGTTCGCAGGCTAAGGGGTGCGAACGTGGAGTGTTGGGAAGGTTGACCATCGCGAACGCGGGGAAAGCTGTGCGCTCGCGTAGAGCAAAGGCAACTGAGGACCCCCAGGCCCATTGGTCTATGCATTCGCGGGGCCTAGGATGCGTTCGCGTAGGTTTGGGCTGGTAGCCGCGTTCGCGTAGAGGAAATTAAGGGGCTGCTGGGAATTTTTTCTATGCGAACGCGGTCTAGGGTATGCGTTCGCAATGAGTAAAGTGCTGGGCAGACAAATTAAGTTTCAAGAACGGGGGGTTTTGGCCATAACTCAATATTCCATTAGAGAGCTCGGGAGAAGGAGAATTTGGACGAGATTTTCAGTGGGATTCTTGTGGTAAGTGTTCTTCAATCACTTTTGGTTTAATTTCATGAATTAGTCTTGATTTTTATCATGTAATTTGAGGAATCAAGTAGAAATTGGGGAAAAATGGGAAGAAGAACTGGAAATTTCTTTTGATGATTTGAGTGGGCAATTGAGGTCGGATTTTGGTAAATTTGGTATAGGTAGACTCGTGGGGGAATGAGGATTCTAGTTTTTTGATTTTTATCGAATTCCAAGGCGTGGGCCCGGGGCTCGGGTTTGGACAATTTCGGGAATTGTGCCTAAAATTGATAGTTCTTGATTGGGCTTTGTTCCTTTAGCGTATATTGATGATGTTAATCTAGTTTTGGTTAGATTTAGAGCAATCGGGATCTGATTCGAGAGGCAAGAGCATCGCGGATTAGTATTTGAGCCGGGCTGAGGTAAGTAATGACTATAAATCTTGTCTTGAGGGTATGAAACCCCGAACTTCGTATTTTCTCACTATTTTTAGAGTGACGCACATGCCAGATGACGAGTGTCTGGCGTGCACTGATTTTTTGATTTGGACTAGGTCCTCTCTGTGGCAACTATTGAGTTGCGTACTTTACGCTAAATCATATGTTAAATTGTATTCTAAACTATTTCTATATTTGGGTTGTAAGCCATGTTTCCGGCCTCGCGCCGACTTGTTTAGACCCCCTTGAGGGCTTTTTACTGCTATTTTTTTACCGTGTTGATTTATGATTTACACTCAGTCATATTATGCTTAATTATTTTCGAAACTCAGCCTTATTTACACTATTTGAGTTATAAAATGATGTTTTTGGGTCGAGTACCCCGTTTTACTTATAGCCCGGGGGGATTACTGAGAGTTTCTGACTGAATGAGGCCGAGGGCCTGATTATGAGGATATGAGATGCCCCGAGGTGGCTTAATGTTTAACGCTTGGGCTGAAGGAGCCCCTCTGGAGTCTGTACACACCCCTAGTGAGCGCATGTACCTACTGAGTGTGAGTGCCGAGTGATTGGGAGGCATGAGTGACAGTGAGGTTGCCTGAGGGGCTGATACTGAGTGTTTGTGAGGTATGCTGAGTGATGTTCTTCCCGAGGGGCGATTTATGATTCATGTTTTGGCCCTAGGGGCTATTTATGATTTATTTCATTTTACACTAAACCCTTCAGGTATTTTTATTTCTGAAATTGTTGGAAAACAAAATTTTCAAAGGATTTTACTGAAATTGGCTTTTAAAGCGTGTTGATTTCATATATAATACATATATTGTTGGAAATAAAGGTTGTGCTTATTGTGAACTGATAGTTTAATCTTATGTGTTTCTTACTGCTTAGACTTGATTTATTTTCATTACTACTGAGTTGGCGTACCCACATTACTCCCTACACCCCTGTGTGCAGATTCAGGTGCTGGTACCGAGCGTTAGTAATCTATTCCCGTGCGGAGCCGGAGTCGGGATATAGAGGTAGCTGTTCAGCATCCGCAGCATCTCTATTTTTTTTTCTTATTTTTTACTTAGTTTGTCACGACTCCAAATCCTAAGTCGGCCGTGATGGCCCCTATCGTGGAACTAGGCTAGCCAACCATTACAGACTATCATAATATTTCATAATTTCCAAGACTAGCAGATTAAAATAGCAAAATGAGGTGAACAATTAATACACTAAACCAAAACCTGGAGCCAACTGTCATGAGCATCTAAGACTATAAATACAATGCACAATAAGGTGACATGCTACTACAAAAGTCTAAAATACGAAAGACAAAAACTATGAACTGAGGAAAGGAAAGGAGGTGAGCTGGGGACGCTGAGCATCTACCTCGATCCTCGAACAAACTCCAAGCACGTCTGAAAATCAACTAATGAGAAGGTCCGACACCTGGATCTGCACACAGAGGTGCAGGGAGTAACATGAGTACGCCAACTCAGTAAGTAATCAAAGTAACTAAAAACTTGAGTGTAGTGACGAGCATTTATAAATCATGATTTCATAAAACAGTAATTCAACTTTTATTAGAAGGCTCAGATAAAGAAGGTAGAGAAAAGCAGTAAAATTCGCAATGTAACAGCCATCCAGGCACATTATCTCTCATAACAAGGTATCTGAGTCACTCGCGACTCCAGTATCAGTATCTCATGCTCACACTAAACACTCGTACTCAACAAGTACTATGAATTACACACAACTGCTGCGGCGGGAAGCCTGATCCGATACATACATATATAAATATATATGTATATGTATATACATATATATATATATATATATATACACACACACACACACACACACACTGCTGCGGCGTGCAGCCCGATCCATATAATAGTCGACTGCGCCCACTAGTAATTCAAATTTTATTAGAAGGCTCAGCTAAAGGAGGGAGAGAAAAGCAGTAAAATTCACAATGTAACAGCCATCCAGGCACATTATCTCTCATAACAAGGTATCTCAGTCACTCGCGACTCCACTATCAGTATCTCATGCTCACACTAAACACTCGTACTCAACAAGTACTATGAATACACACAACTGCTGCGGCGGGCAACCCGATCCGATACATACATATATATATATATATATGTATATACATATATATATATATATATATAGATATACACACACACACACACACACTGCTGCGGCGTGCAACCCGATCCATATAATAGTCGACTGCGCCCACTAGGGGTTTACAGACTCCCGAGGGGCTCCTACAGCCCAAGCTCTATATTTGGTGCGGCATGCAACCCGATCAAATATGTATATTGTTGCGGCGTGCAACCTGATCCATATATAACATATATTTCTGGGGCTTGCAGCCCGATCTATACATAATATATATATTGCTGTGGCGTGCAACCTGGTCCGTAACTATCCTCACATACTCGACTCTCGGCCTCACTCAGTCATCCTTACAAGACACTCGGGAAATTCATCTCAACTCACGGGACTCAGCCCAAAATACCTCTCAGAGTTTCAAAACAGTGTGATAACAGTTAAAATAACAACAAGTAGAAAACATGACTGAGTTCACAATTGTTCGATCAGGATAATGTGAGAATAGTGTGAAAGTATCACTGAGGGTCTAAATAGGTCGGCACAAGGCCCCAAACATGGCTCATAGCCCATAAACAAGTATAAATTTCTAAAATACAGGATATCGTAAGGTTTCAAATCGAATACGATAAAAATCAGAAAGCTAGAACCCTCATTCCCTCATGAGTTTACCCATACCAAATTTACATAATTGCGACCTCAATTGCCCACTCAAATCATGAAAAGAAATTTCCAATTCTCCCTCCCATTTTTCCCAATTTTCTACTTAATTCCTCAAATTTCATGGTAAAAATCAAGACTAATTCGTGAAATTAAACCAAAAGTGATTGAAGAACACTTACCACAAGAATCCCACTGAAAATCTTGTCCAAATTCTCCTTCCTCCGAGCTCTCTAATGGAATATTGAGTTATGGCCAAAAACCCTCGAAATTAGAACATAAAAACTGTCTACCCAGGCCTCTTTCTTCACTGCGATCACGGGAGTTCCTACGCGATCGCGAAGAACAATCTTGTGCCCCATAAAATTAACCTACGCAACCGCACAAGACCAAACGCGATCGCATTGCTTCCCCTCCCTCACGTACGCAATCACAGCCCCACACAGGCGATCGCATAGAAAAAAAGAACACTGCCTCAGAACAAACCTACGCGATCGCAAGGAAACTAGTGGGAAAAAATTGCAGCAGCTACAACAGTCCCTCTAAGGCCAAACACACTCTGATAACCACCCGAAACTCACCCGAGGCCCTCGGGACCTCAACCAAACATACCAATACATCCCATAACCTCATTCAAACCTAGTCGAGCCTTCGAACCACCAAAAACATTGCAAAAACACCAAAATCACATCAAGTTCAAGCCTATGAACTTTGAAACTTCTAAATTCCGCCAATGATGCCGAAACCAACCAAAACACGTCCGAATGACCTGAAAATTTGCTCACACATCCAAATGACATTACAAACCTGCTTCAACTTCCGGAATTCCATTCCGACCTCGATAGCCTATTTTCCCCTGCCGACAGGAAATCGCCAAAAAGTAACTTTCGCCAATTCAAGCCTAATTCTACACCGGACATAAAAACTTCATCCCGAACACACTCTTAAGTCCCAAATAACCTAACGAAGCTATCCGAGCCATAAAATCCACATTCCGAGGTCATTTACCAATAAGTCAACTCCCTGTTGACTTTTCAACTATTAAGCTAATTTAAGAGACTAAGTGTCTCTGTTCTCACCACGACCACTCCGAACCGAACCAACCGACCCAACACAACATAAATAGGCTAATCAGCATATATAAAGAAGAAATAGGGGAAACAAGGTTAGTTTTCACGGAACGATCGGTCGGGTCGTTACATCCTCCCCCTCTTAAACAAACGTTCGTCCTCGAACGGGTCTAAAAACATACTTGGAGTCTCGAATAAGTGAGGATATCTGCTCCGCGTCTCCCTCTCGATCTCCCAAGTGGAATACTCCACCGGCTGCCCCCTCCACTGAACCTTAACTCAAGCTATATCCTTAGACCTGAACTTTCTGACCTGATGACCCAAAGTAGCCACTGGCTCTACCTCATATGACATAACACCCTCGAGATGAACCGTGTTGAAGTCCAAAACATGAGACGGGTCACCAACATACTTCCGGAGCATCGAAACATGGAACACCGGATGAATACTCGATAAGCTGGGAGGCATAGCAAGTCTATATTCCACCTCCCCAATCCTCTAAAGCACCACAAATGGCCCAATGAACTGGGGACTCAGCTTTCCCCTCTTCCCAAATCTCTTAACACCCTTCATGGGTGACACCTTCAACAACACCTTCTCCCCAACCATGAAAGACACATCTCGGACCTTTCGGTCCGCATAACTCTTTTGCCTAGACTCCGCCATGCAAAGCCGCTCCTGAATCAACTTTACCTTACCCAACGCATCCTGAACTAGGTCTGTGCCAAATAGCCTAGCCTCGCCCGGCTCAAACCAACCAACTGGAGATCTGCACCTCCTACCATATAAAGACTCATACGGAGCCATCTAGATACTCGACTGATAACTATTATTATATGCAAAATTCACGAGTGGCAGAAACTGGTCCCATGAACCCCCAAAATCAATGACACATGCACGTAACATATCCTCCAAAATCGGAATAGTACGTTATGACTGCCCGTCGGTTTGAGGATGAAACGCTGTGCTCAACTCAACCTGAGTACCTAACTCCCTCTGAACGGCCCTCCAAAATTGAGATGTGAACTGAGTACCTCTGTCAGAAATGATAGAAACTGGAACCCCATGCAATCGGACAATGTCCCTGATATAAATCTCAGCTAACCGCTCTGAAGAATAAGTAGTACGAATAGGAATGAAGTGCGTAGACTTGGTCATCCGATCCACAATAACCCATATAGCATCAAACCTCCTCGAAGTCCGTGGAAGTCCAACTACGAAGTCCATGGTGATCCACTCCCACTTCCACTCCGAAATATCTAATCTCTGAAGCAATCCACCTGCTTCTGGTACTCATACTTGACCTGCTGACAGTTGAGACACCGAGCCACGAACTCAACAATATCCCTCTTCATCCGCCTCCACCAATAATGCTATCTCAGATCCTGATACATCTTTGCGGCACCTGGATGGATGGAATACCGCAAACTATGGGCCTCTGCAAGAATCAAATCTCGAAGTCCATCCACATTGGGCACGCAATCCAGCCCTGCATCCTCATGACCCCATCATCACCAATAACCACATCCCTGGCATCACCGCGATGGACCCTGTCCTGAAGAACGAGAAAGTGTGGATCATTACACCGGCGTGCTCTGATCTGATCATAAAGAGAAGACTTGGAGGCTACAAAAGCCAATACCTGCGGGGGCTCTGATAGATCCAATCTCACCAACTGACCCGCTAAAGCCTGAACATCAAGTGCTAATGGTCGCTCTGATACTAGAAGGTAGGCTAGAATCCCCAAACTCTCTACTCTGCGACTTAGGGCATCGATCACTACATTGGCCTTCCCCGGATAATATAAAATGGTGAGGTAATAATCCTTGAGAAGCTCCAACCATATCCTCTGACAGTAATTCAGATCCTTCTGCTTAAGCAGATGCTGCAAGCTATGGTGATAAGTGAAAAATCTCACAATGCACTCCATATAAATAATGACGCCAAATCTTCAAGGCTTGGACAATAGCTGCTAGCTCAAGATCGTGCACTGGATAATTCTTCTGATGCACCTTCAACTGTTTGGACACGTAGGCAATCACCCTACCATCTTGCATCAAAACCTCTCCAAGGCCAACTCTCGAGTCATCATAGTAAAATGTATAGGAACATGAACCCGTAGGCAAAACAAACACCAAAGTTGTAGTCAAAGCTAACTTGAGCTTATGAAAGCTCTCCTCACACCCCTCAGTCTACCTAAACTGAGCACCCTTCTGGGTCAGTCTTTTCATAGGTGCTGCAATAGATGAAAATCCCTCTACGAAACGGCGAGAGTACCCTCCCAAACCAAGGAAACTCCGAATCTCGGTAGCTGATGACGGTCTAGGACAGCTTTGCACCGCCTCTATCTTCTTCGGGTCAACCTGAATATCCTCACTGGAAACCACGTGCCCCAAGAACGCTACTGAATCAAGCCAGAACTCACACCTCAAAAATTTTGCATACAATATCTTCTCCCTCAAGGTCTGAAGCACAAATCTCAAATGCTGCTCATGTTCCTCCCGAGATTGGGAATACACCAAAATATCGTCAATAAACACGATGAAGAAAGAATACAGATAAGGCCGGAATACAACATAAATAGGCTAATAAGCATACGATAAAGCAGAAACAGGGGAAACGAGGTTAGTTTCACGGAATGACCTGTCGGGTCGTTACATCCACCCCATTTAAACAAATGTGCATCCTCGAACGGGTCTAGAAATGAGTCTCGATAAGTGAAGATATCTGCTCCGCATCTCCCGCTCGGTCTCCCAAGTGGAATCCTCCACCGGGTGCCCCCTCCACTGAACCTTCACTGAAGCTATATCTTTAGACGTCAACTTTCTGATCTGATGACCCAAAATAGCCACTGGCTCTACCTCATATGACATAACACCCTCGAGCTGAACCGTGCTGAAGTCCAAAACATGAGACGGGTCACCAACATACTTCCGGAGCATCCAAACATGGAACACTAGATGAATACTCGATAAGCTGGGAGGCATAGAAAGTCTATATTCCACCTCCCCAATCCTTCTAAAGCACCTCAAATGGCCCAATGAACCGGGGAGTCAACTTTACCCTCTTCGCGAATCTCATAACACCCTTCATGGGTGACACCTTTAGCAGCACCTTCTCCCCAACCATGAAAGACACATCTCGGACGTTTCGGTCCGCATAACTCTTTTTCCTAGACTGCGCTATGCAAAGCCGCTCCTGAATCAACTTCACCTTACCCAACGAATCCTGAACTAGGTCTGTGCCCAATAGCCTAGCCTCGCCCGGCTCAAACCAACCAACTGGAGATCTACACCTCATACCATATAAAGCCTCATACGGAGCCATCTGGATACTCGACTGATAACTATTATTATATGCAATCTCCGTGAGTGGCAGAAATTGGTCCCATGAACCCCCAAAATCAATGACACAGGCACGTAACATATCCTCCAAAATCGGAATAGTACGTTCCGACTGCTCGTCGGTCTGAGGATGAAATGCTTTGCTCAACTCAACCTGAGTACCTAACTCCTTTTGCACTGGCCCTCCAAAACTGAGATGTGAACTGAGTACCTCTGTCAGAAATGATAGAGACTGGAACCCCATGCAATCGGACAATATCCCTGATATAAATCTCAGCTAACCGCTCCGAAGAATAAGTAGTACCAATAGGAATGAAGTGCGCGGACTTGGTCAGCCGATCCACAATAAACCATATAGCATCAAATCTCCTCGAAGTCCGTGGAAGCCCAACTACGAAGTCCATGGTGATCCACTCCCACTTCCACTTTGAAATATCTAATCTCTGAAGCAATCCACCTGGCCTCTATGCTCATACTTGACCTGCTGACAATTGAGACACCGAGCCACGAACTCGACAATATCCCTTTTCATCCGCCTCCACCAATAATGCTATCTCAGATCCTGATACATCTTTGCGGCACCTGGATGGATGGAATACCGCGAACTATGGGCCTCGAGGCATCATAGTAAACTGTATAGGAATCTGAACCCGTAGGCAAAACCAACACCAGAGCTGTGGTCAAAGCTAACTTGAGCTTCTGAAAACTCTCCTCACACCCCTCAATCTACCTGAACTGAGCACCCTTCTGGGTCAGTCTGGTCATAGGTGCTGCAATAGATTAAAATCCCTCTACGAAACGGCGATAGTACCCTGCCAAACCAAGGAAACTGCGAATCTTGGTTGCTGATGACGGTCTAAGCCAGCTCTGCACCGCTTCTATCTTCTTCGGATCAACCTGAATACCCTCACTGGACACCACGTGCCCCAAGAACATTACTGAATCAAGCCAGAACTCACACTTAAAATTTTTTGCATACAATCTCTTCTCTCTCAAGGTCTGAAGCAGAACTCTCAAATGCTGCTCATGATTCTCCCGAGATTGGGAATACACCAAGATATCGTCAATAAACACGATGATGAAAGAATCCAGATAAGGTCAGAATACACTGTGCATCAAGTGCATAAAGGCTGCTGGGGAATTGGTCAACCCGAATGACCTAACCAGAAACTCATAATGACCATATCTAGTCCTGAAAGCAGTCTTCGGGATGTTTGGCCCCCGAATCTTCAACTGATGATAGCCGGAACGCAAGTCAATCTTGGAAAATACCCTAGCACCCTGCAACTAATCAAACAAGTCATCAATACGAGGCAAGGGATACCAGTTCTTCACCATAACCCTATTCAGCTGCCGATAATCAATACACATATGCATAGACCATCCTTCCTCTTAACAAACAACACCGGTGCACCCCAAGGTGACATACTAGGCTGAATGAACCCCTTATCTAGGAGTTTCTGAATCTGCTCCTTTAATTCTTTCAGCTTCGCTGGTGCCATATGATAAGGTGGAATAGAAATAGGCTGAGTGCCTGGCACCAGGTCAATACCAAAATCAATGTCCCTGTCAGGTGGCATGCCTGACAGGTCTGCAGGAAACACGTCCGAAATGTCACGGACCACTGGAACTGAATCAATAGCGGGAGTCTACCCACTAACATTCCTCACAAAATCCAGATACAATAAACACCCCTTCTCAACCATGCGCTGGTCCTTCAGGTAGGAAATCACCCTGCTAGGCACATACTCAGAAGAACCCCTCCACTCAACCCTCGGACGTCCTGGCATAGCTAAGGTCACGGTCTTAGCGTGACAATCAAGAACAACATGACATGGAGATAACCAATCCATGCCCAATATCATATCAAAATCGACCATGCTAAGTAACAGTAGGTCCACTCGGGTCTCCAGACCCCTAATAGATACCACACATGACCAATACACACGGTTCAGAATAACAGTATCGCCCACCGGAGTCGACACATGAACAGACGTAACTAAAGGCTCACAGGGCATATCCATGAAATGGGAAAAATATGACCAGACATAAGAATATGTAGAACCAGGGTCAAATAAAGCCAAAGCATCTCGGCGACAGACTGATACAATACCTGCGATCACTGCATCGAAGACCATAGAATCTAGCCTAGCTGGAAATGCATACATACGGGCCTGACCTCCACCTGCTCGACCTCCCCCTCTAGGGCGGCCTCTAGCTGACTGACTACCACCCTGGCTGCCTGGGTGGGTGGTGAAGTAACTGGAGCTGAAGTCGAAGGCTGGCTCCTCAGCTAAGATGGACCTCCAAGAAGATGAGGACACTACCTCCTCATATGCCCTAACTCTCCATACTCATAACAACTCCCTGGAGCTGGAGAGGGGGACTGAAAGGAACCCCTGGACCCAAAATGTCCACTAGGAGAACCATGCATAGAGGAACCTTGAATTGATGGTGCTCGACCTGCACTCTTGGCTAGAAGGGCAGTGAATGAAGAATGCCCTGGCTGAGAACTACGGGGACCATGCCCTAAAGATGCACCACTATAGGCTGGGCAGACTGACTGAGGAGGCCTTAATGAATGACCTCTACCATACTAAAACTGCCCCCTGGGTGGAGCATCACTAGAACCACCCGATCTACGAGGCCTCTTGGCCTCCCTCTCTTATCGCTCCTAACAGCAAACCGACTCAATATCTCGAGCAATATCAATAACCTTCTCGAAGGTAGCACCTGATACCATCTCCCGAATCATGAAAAGGCGGAGCTGATAAGTGAGGCCATCCACAAACCTCCTAATCCTCTCCCTATCAGTAGGGACCAACTTGGTGGCATGACGAGACAACTCTAAAAACTACATCTCATACTGCGTGACTTATAGCTCCCCCTGACGCAGCTGCTCAAAATGCCTGCGCTGCTCCTCCCTATGAGACTGGGGTACATACTTCTCAAAGAGGATAGTGGAGAACTCCTGACAGGTGAGAGGTGCTGAACCAATAGGCATACGCCTCTCAAAAGACTCCCACCAGGTGAAAGCAGCACTAGAAAATTGAAAAGTAGCAAATGAGACCCCACTGGTCTCCAAAATCCCAGTAGTACGAAGCATGCTAGACACTTATCCAGAAAAACCTGGGCATCCTCGCCCTCAGCTCCACTGAATGTCGGAGTCTGAAGTCTACTAAACCTCTCTAGTTTACGCTGCTCATCATCTGGCATAGCTGGAAGCATGAAGTCCTGAACTGGAGCAACCGGCTGGGCTGGAACTGCCCCCAGTGTCTGAAGGCCCTGAGTAACCTTCTTAGGTGTCCGGGCAACTGGAGTCTGACTGCCTCCCCCGGCCTGAGAAGTAGTAGCAACTTCTTGAGAAAGGGTGGTACATACAGTCAAGATCTGAGCCAAGGTCTCTTGAAGACCCAGAATACTAATAGGCACCGCCGATGCCTGGGCCTGTCCCGCTGGAGTATCTACGGTGGGAACCTGATCCTGAATAGTAAGGGATCAACTGGTACTACCCTTTCTTCTGCACGGGTTGGTCCCCTACCTCTACCACGGCCTCAGCCGCGGCCTCGACCTCTCGCTTGTCTAGCTGGTAGCTGATCGCCCTAATCGGTAGCCTGAGTCCTCACCATCTCTGAGAGAATGAAACAACAGAAGTTTAGATTTCCAGAATCAACAAAATAGCACGGCAGAATTCAAGAAAAATGAGATTGTTCCTAAGGGTTCTGCAGCCTCTCGAAGATAAGTACATACGTCTCTGTACCGATCCGCAAGACTCTACTAAACCTGCTCATGACCGTTGAGTCCTATGTAACCTAGGCTCTGATACCAACTTGTCACGACCCCAAATCCTAAGCCGGTCGTGATGGCGCCTAACGTGGAACTAAGCTAGCCAACCATTACAGACTATCATAATATTTCATGATTTCAAAGACTAGTACATTAAAACAGCAAAATGAGGTGAACAATTCATACAGTACCCCAAAACCTAGAGCCAAGTGCTATGAGCATTTAGGACTATAAATACAATGCACAATAAGGTGACTTGCTACTACAAAAGTCTGAAATACTAAAGACAAAAACTATGAACTGAGGAAAGGAAAGGAGGTGAGCTGGGGACGCTGAGCATCTACCTCGATCATCGAAAAAACTCCAAGCATGTCCGAAAATCAACTAGTAAGAAGTCTGGTACCTAGATCTGCACAGAGAGGTGCAGGGGATAACGTGAGTATACCAATTTAGTAAGTAATCAAATTAACTAAAAACTTGAGTGTAGTGACGAGCATTTATAAATCATGATTTCATAAAATAGTAATTCAAATTTTATTAGAAGGCTCTGATAAAGAAGGGAGAGAAAGGCAGTAAAATTCACAATGTAATAGCCATTCAGGCACATTATCTCTCATAACAAGGTATCTCAGTCACTCGCGATTCCACTATCAGTTTCTCATGCTCACACTAAACACTCGTACTCCAAAAGTACTATGAATACACACAACTGCTGTGGTGGGCAGCCTGATCCGATACATATATATATACTGCTGCAGCGTGCAGCCCGATCCATAAAATAGTCGGCTACACGCACTGGGGGCTTAGAGACTCCGGAGGGGCTCCTACAGCCCAAGCGCTATATTTGCTGCGGCGTGCAACCCGATCCATATATAACATATATTACTGCGGTATGCAACCCAATCTATACATAATATATATATATATATATATATATATATATACATATATATATATTGTTGCGGCGTGCAACCCGATCCATAACTATCCTCACATACTCTGCTCTCGGCTTCACTCATTCATCCTCACAAGCCACTCGGGAAATTCATCTCAACTCACGATACTTATCCCAAAATACCTCTCAGAGTTTCAAAATAGTGTGATAACAGTGAAAATAAAAACAAGTAGAAAACATGACTGAGTTCAAAATTGTTCTATCAGGATAGTGTGAGAATAGTGTGAAAGTATCACTGAGGGTATAAATAGGTCGGGACAAGGCCCCAAACATGGCTCACAGCCCATAAATAGCCTTATTTACACTATTTGAGTTATAAAATGATGTTTTTGGGTCGAGTACCCCGTTTTACTGATAGCCCGAGGGGCTTACTGAGGGTTTCTGACTGAGTGAGGCCGAGGGCCTGATTATGAGGATATGATATGCCCCGAGGTGGCTTAATGTTTAACGCTTGGAATGAAGGATCCCCTCTGGAGTTTGTACACACCCCCAGTGAGCGCAGGTACCTACTGAGTGCGAGTGCCGAGTGCCGAGTGCCGAGTGCCGAGTGATTGGGAGGCATGAGTGACAGTGAGGTTGCCTGAGGGGCTGATACTGAGTGATTGTGAGGTATGCTGAGTGATGTTCTTCCCGAGGGACGATTTATGATTCATGTTTTGGCCCTAGGGAATATTTATGATTTATTTCATTTTACACTAAACCCTTCAGGTATTTTTATTTCTGAAATTGTTGGAAAACAAAATTTTCAAAGGATTTTACTGAAATTGGCTTTTAAAGCATATTGATTTCATATGTAATACATATACTGTTGGAAATAAAGGCTGTGCTTATTGTGAACTGATAATTTGATCTTATGTGTTTCTTACTGCTTAGACTTGATTTATTTTCATTACTACTAAGTTGGCGTACCCACATTACTCCCTGCACCCCTGTGTGCAGATTCAGGTGCTGGTACCGAGCGTTAGTCATTTATTGCCGTGCGGAGCTGGAGTCGGGACATAGAGGTAGATGTTCAGCATCCGCATCATCTCTATTTCCTTTTCTTATTTTTTACTTAGTTTGTAAAGACCCCAAATCCTAAGCCGTCCGTGATGGCGCCTATCGTGGAACTAGGCTAGCCAACCATTACAGACTATCATAATATTTCATAATTTCCAAGACTAGCAGATTAAAATAGCAAAATGAGGTGAACAATTCATACACTACCCAAAACCTGGAGCCAACTGTCATGAGCATCTAAGACTATAAATACAATGCACAATAAGGTGACATGCTACTACAAAAGTCTAAAATACGAAAGACAAAGACTATGAACTGAGGAAAGGAAAAGAGGTGAGATGGGGACGCTGAGCATCTACCTCGATCCTCGAACAAACTCCAAGCATGTCTAAAAATCAACTAGTGAAAATGTCCGACACCTGGATCTGCACACAGAGGTGCAGGGAGTAACGTGAGTACGCCAACTCAGTAAGTAATCAAAGTAACTAAAAACTTGAGTGTAGTGACGAGAATTTATAAATCATGATTTCACAAAACAGTAATTCAACTTTTATTAGAAGGCTCAGATAAACAAGGGAGAGAAAAGCAGTAAAATTCACAATGTAACAGCCATCCAGGCACATTATCTCTCATAACAAGGTATCTCAGTCACTCGCGACTCCACTATCAGTATCTCATGCTCACACTAAACACTCGTACTCAACAAGTACTATGAATACACACAACTGCTGCGGCGGGCAGCCCGATCCGATTACATTCATATGTATATATATATATACTGCTGCGGCGTGCATCCCGATCCATATAATAGTCGACTGCGCCCACTAGGGGTTTACAGACTCTGGAGGGGCTCCTACAGCCCAAGCGCTATATTTGCTGTGGCATGCAACTCGATCCAATATGTATATTGTTGCGGCGTTCAACCCGATCCATAACTATCCGCACATACTCGGCTCTCGGCCTCACTCAGTCATCCTCACAAGCCACTCGGGAAATTCATCTCAACTCACGAGACTCAGCCCAAAATACCTCTCAGAGTTCAAAACAGTGTGATAATAGTGAAAATAACAACAAGTAGAAAACATGACTGAGTTCACAATTGTTCTATCAGGATAGTGTGAGAATAGTGTGAAAGTATCTCTGAGGGTCTAAATAGGTCGGCACAAGGCACCAAACATGGCTCACAGCCCATAAACAAGTATAAATTTCTAAAATACAGGATGTCGTAAGGTTTCAAATCGAATACGCGACTTAATAGTCGCTACGAGACGGACCAAGTCACAATCCCTATCGGTGCACGCCTACACGCTCGTCACCGACCATGTGCGTCACCTCATTTACCAAAACAATATAAAATACTGGGGTTTCATACCCTAAGGTCTAGAGTTACAATCGTTACTTACCTCAAAATAACCCAAAAGCTACTCCGCGATTCTCTTGCCCCTCGAATTGGCTCCCAAATGCTCTGAGTCTATCACAAATCAAATCAATAACATCAAAATATGCTAGGGATATGAACCCCAACCGAAAACTATCAAAATTAGGCACAATTCACGAAATTGGCCAAATCCGAGCCCCCAGGCCCACGTCTCGGAATTCGACAAAAATAACAAAACTATAATCCTCATTACCTCACGAGTCTACCCATACCAAATTTACTAATATCCGACTTCAATTGCCACTCAAATCATCAAAAGAAATTTCCAATTCTCCCTCCCATTTTCCCCAAATTTCTACTTTAATTTCTCAAATTGCATGGTAAAAATAATGGCTAATTCGTGAAATTAAACCAAAATGATTGAAGAATACTTACCACAAGAATCCCACTGAAAATCTCGTCCAATTTCTCCTTCCCTCGAGCTCTCTAATGGAATATTGAGTTATGGCCAAAACCCCCCGAAATTAGAACTTAAAACTGTCTGCCCAGGTCTCTTTCTTCACTGAGATCGCAGGAGTTCCCATGCAATCGCGAAGAACAGTCTCTTACCCAATAAAATTGCCCTACGCGATCTCATTGCTTCCCCTCCCTCACGTACGCGATTGCGGCCCCACACAGGCGATCACATGGACGAAAAGAACACTACCTCAGAACAAACCTATACGATCGTATGCCCACTATTGCGATCACATATAAGGAAACCAGTGGGCAAAAATTGCAACAGCTACAACCGTCCCTCTAAGTCCAAACACACTCCGATAACCACCCGAAACTCACCCGAGGCCCTCGGGATCTCAAACAAACATACCAACACATCCCATAACCTCATTCAAACCTAGTCGAGACTTCGAAACACCAAAAACAATGGAAAAATACCAAAATCACATCAAATTCAAGCCTATGAACTTTGAAACTTCTAAATTCCGCTAATGATGCCGAAACCAACCAAAACTTGTCCGAATGACCTGAAAATTTGCACACATATCCAAAATGACATTACGAACCTGCTCCAACTTCCGAAACTCCATTCCGACCCTGATAGCCTATTTTTCCCTGCCGACCGGAAATTACCAAAAACTAACTTTCGCCAATTCAAGCCTAATTCTACACCGGACATCAAAACTTCTTTCCAAACACACTCCTAAGTCTCAAATCACCTAACAAAGCTATTCGAGCCATAAAATCCACATTCCGAGGTCGTTTACCAATAAGTCAACTCCCAATTGACTTTTTCAACTATTTAAA
>ML301674.1:0-76563 GCA_005239505.1 Nicotiana paniculata
TAGCCGCTTCTTTAACCAACTCGTTAATCACTATATTAGGTACCTTCACAATCTTGTCATTTATATTTTAAAATATCCATGATTTTCTAGCCACGTGAAGCTATGATTACAAAATCATGTACATTTTCCAATTTTGACTGTCAAGATTGCGAAGACACCAAATATAGTGGTAAACAAGTTGTCTAAAGAAGCCGCGACATGCTTGAAATGGCTGACTGAAGGTAAGCCCTTTCTCTAATCCTGGAGGGGACATGCCACTTACTGCGCCTCTAACAAACAAAGAGAAAATATTTTCTTTGGCAATCTCATACGAGAAAGCTCATTGCTTGCATGATTGCTCCATAACAACTTGGTGACTCATTGATCCAATATAGAGAGAAATTCGTGACGGGGTTGAAAGATTTGGCTTTTGATAAAGGCCATAGGTTTGGGATGATTTTTTTGGGACAGTTTGCACGTCATAGTTTTGGACAATTTATGAGACACATAAAAAAGAAGTTGAACTGGGATCTGCAAAATGGAGGAAATATACAGAAAGAAAATAGATAATGCAATTGTGAGGTGAAAACAAAGGAAGAAAGAGGACTTTTTATAGTTTCTCTAGTGGGGACATGCCAGAGTTGGAAAGAATCCTAAAACTATGAAATATGGGAAACTTATAAATAGCTTGCCATATTATTTTACAATTAGATTTTAGAAATCAAAATTACCCCTAATCTAACTTAAAAACCTACCAAAACATAAATTTAATTCTGATTGCATATCCAAATTATTTTGTTTCTTTATTTGTCCGGTCAAAAATCTATAAACTTTAAAGTTGTTTCCTTATCTGCACATACACTCATTTTCTAACAAGCTCGTCTCCTATTTTATTTCTAGCTAGTTTATAATACTAATATTGCTAGGTTAAATTTTCTGACTCACTAACCTGATCGTTTGATTGATTTGTAATGGTTCAACTATATAATATTCATGCTCATGACACGTCAAGATACTGCATGAAAAAAATAACATAATCGAGTTAGTTTATCATAATCAATTAGTTAACATGTTGGTTGACTATATTTTGAAATATGAAAAAATCATTGGTTTATCATATTATCTAACCAAACTTTGTCTTACATAAAATTATATTGCCAGTGTACGAGTGACCTCTGGATTTGAAAAAATTTCTATATACCCGATATTGACTATAATTAACAAGAGTATTTTGTAGTCTTGTTTCTTATTTTTATTTTTGTTGTCATTTTCTTTGCATATAAAATAGTCCTTCTATGACTTTGTATGGTAAAAATTGCACAGGGCTCCCTATTTGGTCTCTCTCATTTAACCTATACTCATTTTTTTAAAAACATTTAACATGTACCCACTTTTCTAATAACTTCAGCCCCCTTTCTCCTCCTCCTTCTCCTCCTCCTTCTTCTTCTTCTTCTTCTTCTTTCTTCTGCTGTTGTTGGTGCTGCTATGGAACTTCAGTTCATGGGATGATTGACATAAATATGTTTATCAGAGCTGAAGTATCGCCAGTTACAAAAACAAAAACTTGAGCAATTACAAACAAAAGCTTTGCGTTAAGACGTGCACAAGTTAAACACAAACTTCAGCAAATAGAGAACAAAACTTCAGCTACTATGCTTGAGTTCATCAATAACAAATAAAAACTTCAGCACACTTGGTTCAACACACTTGCTACTTTAGGCCCGTCTACTAGAATGCTGAAGTTTTGCGTGACTGCCTTTTTAACTTCAGCCCCGTATGCTGAAGTTATGCGAAAAAGCGGGTACACTTACAATTTTTTTTTGCAAAGCGAACACAAGTTAAAACGTGACACAATAAACGGGTATAGATGCAAAGTCCCCTTTGTAAGTACATACTAGTCTTGTATTTGTTTTTAAGTCCATGGGCTTTGCATTTAGCAGGTAACTGAGACCATTTTAGCTCATGAATTACAAATTTGCAATTCAATTTAGTGAATAGAACATGCTTATTAGTTAAGTGCAGGAAAAAAAAAAGGAGTTACATTTCCATCAGTTTATACGTAGCAGTAAAAGTAGCCACCTTAAGAAAAACATACTACTAGACTACTAGTTATGCCCATAAAGGTGTCATTAATCATTACGTACATTTCTTCACTTTCAACTTCCCAACTTGATGACATTCTCATATTTCTTTCATTGTTTTTAGGTAAAATACATAATTTACCCATCGACGTTGTACCCAAATCCCTATCACACATCTCTCTGTCACGAATAATGTTTTACATACTTAACTTTTGTAGAGTGTGTCTAAGACACGCCACTTTTTTCTTACCCAAATTTTCAAAGCATGTGTATTATCACGTGCCACTAAGGTCGTGACACATGTCACTAACTAATAGAAAAAGATAGCACATAAATTTATAATTATATGTCCACCTTCTTTATCTTGTCCACCATAACTGTCATCATCACGCATTCATTTTCTTTTTGTGCTCTTTCGATTCCCACAACTGAAGCAACAAGGTAATAATAATAATTAATAATTATTTGTAACCTCATCCATTGACAAAATTAAAGAATGTGCTTATCTGGAAAAGCTTGAGCTAAGCTTTACAACTAGGGAAAACTTTTAAAATTTCACCTTTTCAGAAATTTAACTTAGCCACGGCAAAGCTCAAGCCTAAGCCTAGATTTAATGGTTGGTTGAGCTACAGAGAGTTTTAATTTTTTTAATTCTAATTACAATTTCTCAACCAAAAAAAATCGACATAGCTAAGGACTAATCAACAACAAAAGATATGTGAAATTTTTGTGGGTCTACTTGAGAAGAAGTATATCGAATGGAGAGAAATGGGTCTAAGCGTCAAGGAATAGCTATGGCAGGTTTAATGATTTTTTTAAACAAGCAAGAAGATGACCCTAATTTACATTTTTTATAAAATTAAAAATTTATATCTGATATAAAAATTCTTATGTTCACGCGCTTCATTTGTTGGTAGAAACACGCATTGACCATAGGGGCAAAGTGGCGTGTTTTAGACACACTTTACAAAGGTTGGATGTGTAAGAGGTTCCCGTGGTGAAAAGGTGTGTAATGGAATTTGGGTGCAAGGTTGATGGGTAAATGATCACGCCCAACTATGCGTTATAAAAAGGACTAAGCGGTCGTTGCAAATATAATTCGGTATAAGAGTCCGGAGTCGAATCCAACGCAGAACTAAGGTTTCGCCATAATTGTTCAATATCGCTAAGAACCCGAGCTCGAATAAATTTCTAAGTTACAAATATTAAGATTCTTATATCTAACTAATTAACTAAGAAACTAAAGCAGTAAATTAACAACTAAAGATACTAAGGGTTGGAGATTAAATTTAGGAGGTCTAGAGTATGTCAAAAGTCCTCAAAATACCATTTTTCCATGTGTATATACCAAGTAGGTCGCGCATTGACCGCACAATGTCCGCGCATTTTAGCCAGTATTCTGCCCCATTTGCGCGATCAGTGCACGGCCGCATTTTTCGTGCACTATTCATCCTGTTCTATTTGGAATTTGGAAAAACATAAATTTGAAAGTTTTATCCCTTCGAATTAGCTTTCCAACCATATATTGTGGAGCCCAAATGGAGTTCTAAACGAAACGTTATGTGCATTTTACTAGACAGTGCGCAATATGCCTACTCGATTCTTCGTTCGTTCTTAACTATCATTAGTTGATCCCCGAACACACTCTTGAATTAATTCTTTGGGATTTTACTCAAACTTCAAAGCACCAAATCACTTGAATTCATTCCATAATATCTACATAGCTCGGAATCACTCCCACGAGGCATAAAACACACAATTAGTGCAAAACACTAGCGGTTAAAGCTCAAACTCAATTAAAGTGCAGCAAATTAGAGTGTAATAAGCGACTAAAATAGGTAATTATAATCTATCATCAACACTCCACACTTAAACCATTTCTCGTCCTCGAGTAATCAAACTACACTTTATATAGACACGACCTTTTTAAACAATTCTCCTAACTTATCACACCAAGAATACTTAAAATAGACTAAGCACAAAAGTGTAACATTTTCACCTTAAGATTTGACTTACAAGTACCACGCATTATTCACAACTCACCCACTTACTCTAACATAGAGGTCACTGATATTACCTTTCCTTCATGAATCAAGTGCCCTCACACAACAAAAGAGAGTAGTTCCTTACAATAAAATTTAAGAACACGTAGGAACTCAAGATAGAAAGTATTCACTCACTCTCAGAAATAACATTCATATGCCACAAAAGATGCACCATAGGCTTGCCCGTAGTGTACTACTCTACTAATCAAGCTCATTCAGTCTAGGATGAAGTAGGACTTTTTTTATTGTAATGAAGGCTGCGGTACGGATAGGATACATTTAGATATAAGAGTGACTACACCTCCCTAAGTACTTTAATACATATACTTTAACATTCGAAACACATACTTGTGTAAAACCAAACTCCACCTTCACATCAATGTATATTACCCCATACTTCTTTAAGCACAATTACATCAAGAGTCAGCGCTTACCAAGGAATATTTATTTTCACAACAATACAATTATTTTTTCCTTTTCTTTCTTTTTCTAATTCAAGTGGCTCTTACTTTTTCAAAACAATGCACCTTTCTCCTTATTTCATTAGTTCCACTCAAAAGAAAAACCAACCACCCAACACTTTAACTTTTACGCAATTCATAATATTCAAATGCTCATGAGAGGTTAGAAGGTTCAAATAGATGGTTAATTCAAATAAATGGGTAAGGCTTGCAGTGTGGTTGCCAAAGAAACAGGATTACAGTCTCAAAGGGGTTAACTACGATACATAACAATTAGGAGGGTAATATATATATATATATATATATATATATATATATATATATATATATATATATATATATATATANTATATGGCTCAACAAAGAAACGTCTATATCACTTCCAAGACTGAACAAAACTACTATTTCGCTTTCCAAACACACGGGACAAGTTCTAGACATCAAGTGCAATGCAAAGAGTAACACAAAAACCTTACACACACATGGCACATAACTCACTCAGGATTGGTTTCATCAAGACATTCTAGTCAAAGCAGTTAAGCGAAGTTAAGCTTATACAATTTAAGGTACTTATACAACAGTCAAAAAATGAGCCTAAGCGTCACAACCAAAGTACTCACTATTCTCAAGGTATAACAAAGTCAAGAGATATTGCTTCAATTCAATTCATCTCACACTGGCTCCTACTCCTAAAAAAAAAAATTAACTATACCTGGTTCCAACAAAACCCTTGGAAAAGAACCGCGGCACAAAGAAAAACCAAAGGGTAATTGCTATACTACCTAAGAAAAGAAAATCTTTTTTTTCCTTTTTCCTTTAGACTTAAACCCCTCAAGAAAATTGTCTAATAGATCCATCGTCGGGAAAAGTCCAATCTTTTCTATTTTTGTAAAAAAAATTATTCATTAAACTAACACAACTAAAATAGCATAGAAGCTCATCCAGAAAATCTTCTCACCCCACACTTAAAATTTTGCATTATCCCCAATGCACACCCATAAATACAAGAGGTTAAAAGAAACTCCCTGGTAGATCAAAGACTGAAGCACTAGCAGCTCATGGGGTACTCAGACTTCTTCCAGGCTTGGTCCTTCGTGTGGGTACCTCACACTTAGTTCCAACCATCTCGTTTGATGTTGCATCCTTACAATGGCTACTTTCTATGCTCCTAAAAAATTCAAAAATCGACACTACAAGAATAATATAATAATAATAAATAAATAAATAAATAATAATAAAAAATGTAAAGTTGGGTTGCCTCCCAACAAGATCTTGATTTAACGTCACGCCGCGACATGAACTACTTTTTGCCTCCACCTCGAGCTTATGAATTGAACCCCAAGTTTTGATTCAAGCTTATGATTATGCTTGTCACGACCCGAATTTCCCACCGTCGGGACCGTGATGGCGCCTAACATTGAACCCGCTAGGTAAGCCAACGTGAATATTCCAAATCTTATTCCTTTATAATTACCAAATAGCATGCGAAAAGACAACACTAACATAGATAGATGTACAAAATGGATCAAAGTATATAAGCTCAATGTATGCCTTTACGGACTTTCACAAAAACCAATCTTAGAACATTGGAGTCACAAACTCACGAACAGTCTATGAATAATACACATAACGGTCTGAATGAAATAAGTACATATATTTTTGAAGTAACTAGAACAAGATAAAACACAAAAAGAAGTAGGAAGGGATGCCAAGGCCTGCAGACGCCTGCAGGACTACCTCGGGGTCTCCACTGGACTGAAGGCAGAAACCTCCATCTATGGTCCGTAGGGTCCTACACCGGGATCCGCACAAAAGTGCAGAGTGTAGCATCAATACAACCGAACCCATGTACTGAGTAAGTGTCGAGCCTAACCTCAGCGAAGTAGTAACGAGGGTAGAACACGACAACAAAAGTCAACCTGTGCAGTTTAATAGTATACGGAAAAAATAATACAACGAGAAATAGACAGTTAAGCATAAAGGAAAAGGGGAACATGCTGAGGGGAGGAAATATCAAATAATGCAAGTAACGAGGTAAGGCACAATTTTGATATCAATTTAAGCAACAAAATAGTAATACGAAAACAAGTGCACGACATCACCATTCGTGCTTTTACTCTCGTCCTCACCATCAGAATCAATATATTCGGTACGGCATCACCCTTCGTGCTTTTACCTCACAATATCATGGCAGGCATTATCCTTCTTGCATTGCCTCTCATATCATGGCACAACATCACCCGTCGTGCTTTTACAATCACAATATTGACACGTCATCACCCTTCGTGCATTAACATTCACTCCAAATATCACGCACGGAGTCACCCTTCATGATTTTACACTCTTCTTCACCCAAACACATCAATTGATATCAAACCAACAAGGAACAATATAGCGGAGTAAATGGAAACAAACCATCACCTCCCGGCAAGGGAGTCAACAGTAGAATTAATACCATCCCGGCAAGGGAGTCAACAACTATATCCAATTTCACTTACTGAATAACTTCACATAAAAATCTTCGACTGAAACTAATACTCAACACTATTCGATATCAAGGAATTTCTACCAACATGGATAAAAATAAAGTGAAACTCAAGTATTACTTCACGAAAACCACATAGACCACACTATTCGACTCACGGGCATGCTTGACACAAACGTATAGGTACTCGTCACCTCACCTATACATTGAAAACGATACTTCCACAAAGTAATTAGGACACAACACCTATTCCCTCAAGCTAAGGTTAAGCCAAACACTTACCTCAAATTCCACGACCAAACTCAAGCCTCGATTACTGCTTTCCCTTTTGAATTTGACTCCAATTCACTTGTATCTAGACATATTCATCTCAATAACATCAATAAATGACAAACAATTCCATCACAACGCTAAATTATAGGTTTTACATCATTCTTCCCAAAAAGTCAAAAATTGACCCCAGGCCTGCTTGCTCAAAACACGAGGTTCGGACCAAAATCCGATCACCCATTCACCCACGAGCCCAAATATGTAATTGGTTTTGAAATCCGACCTCAAAATGAGGTCTAAATTCCAATTAATCAAGAAGACCTAACTCTACCCAAATCCCCAATTTCTACCATTAAAACCTTAGAATTCTTGATAAAAGTTGATGAAAATCATTAGGAAATTGAAAGAAACTAGTTAGGGATAACTTACCTATGATTTGGGAAGAAAATCTCTTGAGAAAATCTCCCTTGGTCTCCTATTTTGGTGAAGAAATGAAAATGAAATCGGGTGAAGTATCTAACCTAAACACTGCTCCACCCTCCCATCTGCGCGCAGGTGCTGAAAAATCCATCGCACCTGCGGAAATGGACAAGGCCCTTGGGGGCCGCACCTGCGGAACCGCTTTTGCGAAGATTGTGTCACACCTGCGGAAAATGGCTGGTTGGGGCTGGACCGCACCTTCGGCTGGGTATCCGCACCTGCAGTCTCGAACCTGCGGCCCGAGGCTCGCAGGTGCGGGCACACCAGAACGGGTGCACCAACACTAGTTCTTCAACTCTAAACACTCCGGAACCTACCCGAAACTCACCCGACCCCTCGGGGCTCCAAACCTAACATGTACACAATGTCAAAAAAATCCTATGGACTTACGCGTGCGATCAAATCGCCAAATTAACCTCTTAAACAATGAATTTAGCATTAAAATCCAAGAAAATTTCTAAAACATCCAGAGTATCAAATTTCACAACTACCGGTCCGAATCACGTCAAATGACCTCCGTTTCATACCAAATTTTATAGACACAACTCAAACATCATATTGAGCCTGAATCAGGCTCCGGAACCAAAATACGGGCCCGATACCATAAATTTCAAATATAACCAAATTTCCAAAAACTCTTATATTTTCAGTAAATCAATTTCTTTCAAAAATTCATTTCTTGGGCTTGCGACCTCGGAATTTGATTCCGGGCATACGCCCAAGTCCCATATTTTCTTACGGACCATTCAGGACCGTCGAATCACGGGTCTGTTTCTAGGTCCGTTTACCCAAAATGCTGACCAAAGTCAACTTAAACTCAATATAAGGCCAATTAAGCATTTTTCTTAGTTTTAACATAAAAGATTCCCGAATATATGCCGGGATGTGCACGCAAAACAATTTGAGATTAAATGAGGTTTTTAAGGCCTCGGAACACAGTTTTGGACTTATAAAACAAGGGCTGACCTTTTGGGTCATTACATTCTCCACCTCTAAAACAATCGTTCGTCCTCGAATGGACATAGAAAAGTACCCGAATTAGGAAAAAGATGGGGATAACGGCTCCACATATTGGACTCGGACTCCCAGGTAGCTGCCTCGGCAGGCTGACCCTTCCACTGGACACGAACTGAAGGAGAACTCTTCAATCTCAACTGACGAACCTGCCAGTCTAATATGGCTACCGGCACTCCCTCATAGGTCAAATCCTTGTCCAACTGGACACTGCTGAAATCTAACACATGGGTTGGATCTCCGTGGTACTTCCGAAGCATATACACATTAAACACCGGATGCACAGCTGATAAATTTGGTGGCAACATAAGTCTGTAGGACACCTCTTCTACTCTGTCCAGAATCTCAAATGGACCAATGAATCTAAGGGCTTAGGTTGCCCTTCTTCCCGAATCTCATCACTCCCTTAATGGGCGACACCCGAAGCAATACCCGCTCCCCAACCATGAATGCCAAATCACGAACTCTGCGGTCGGCATAACTCTTCTACCTGGACTGAGCTATACGAAGTCTATCTTGAATGATCTTAACCTTATCCAAGGCATCTTGCACTAACTCCGTACCCAACAACCGAGCCTCTTCCAGCTCAAACCACCCAACCGGCGACCGACACCGCCTACCATATAATGCCTCATAAGAAGCCATCTAAATGCTCGACCGATAGTTGTTGTTGTAGGCAAACGCAGCTAATGGCAAGAACTGATCCCAAGAGCCTCCAAAGTCAATGACACAGGCTCGTAGTATATCCTCCAAAATCTGAATAGTACGCTCGGACTGTTCGTCCGTCTGAGGATGAAATGATGTGCTCAACTCAACCCTCGTGCCCAACTCAAGCTAAACTGCCCTCCATAAATGCGAGGTAAACTGCGTACCTCGGTCAAAAATAATAGACACGGACACACCATGAAGGCGAAAAATATCCCTAATGTAGATCTCTGCCAATCCCTCCGAAGAATTGGAAACTACCACAACAATGAAATGCGTTGGCTTGGTCAACCTATCCACAATGATCCATACTGCATCGAACCTCCTTTGAGTCTGTGGGATTCCAACAACGAAATCTATGGTGATACGCTCCCACTTCTACTTAGGAATCTAAATCTCCTGCATCAATCCACCCGATCTCTAATGCTCGTATTTTACCTGCTGACAATTCAAGCACCGAGCTACATATGCCACAATATCCTTCTTCATCCAGCTCCACCAATAATGACGCCGCAAATCCTGTTACATCTTTGCGGTGCCCGGATGGATAGAATACCGGGAACTATAGGCCTCATCTAATATCAACTCACGAAGTCCATCCACATTGGGTACACAAATGTGACAGTGGATCCGTAAAACTCCATCATCACCAACTGTAACCTGCTTGGCATCACTGTGCCGAACCGTATCCCTAAGGATGCACAAATGAGGGTCATCATACTGCCGATCTCGAATGCGATCAAATAATGAGAAACGAGCAACTGTATAAGCTAGGACATGGCCGGGCTCAGAAACATCCAACCTCATGAATTGATAGGCTAAAGCCTGAACATCCAAAGCAAGCGGTCTCTCCCCGACCAAAATATAAGCAAGCCTACCCATGCTGGATGAATTCCTACTCAAAGTATCGGCCACCACATTGGCCTTCCCCGGATGATATAAAATGGTGATATCATAGTCTTTCAACAGCTCCAACCATCTCCTATGCCTCAAATTCAACTCCTTCTTCTTGAACAAATATTGCAAACTCTTGTGATCCGTGAACACCTCACAAGACACGCCATATAACAATGCCTCCAAATCTTCAGCACGTGAATAATGGTTGCTAACTCCAAATCATGAACTGGATAATTCTTCTCGTGGATCTTCAATTGACACGAAGAATATGCAATAACCTTGCCTTCTTGCATCAACACTGCACCAAGTCCAACACGCGATGCATTAGAATACACCGTATATGGCCCTCAACCTGTGGGCAAAACCAACACCGATGCCATGGTCAAGGCTTCCTAGAGCTTCTGAAAACCTTCTACAAACTGACAATAGTAACCTGCTAAGCCCAAGAAACTCTGAATCTCTATAGCTGACGTGGGTCTAGACCAATCCTTGACTGCGGAAATCTTCTTGGGATCCACCTGGATACCCTCTGCTGACACAACATGACCCGGGAATGCAACTGAGCTCAACCAGAACTCACATTTAGAAAACTTAGCATACAACTGACTATCCTTCAAAGTCTGGAGAACGACTCGAAGGTGTAGCTCGTGCTCCTCCGGGCTGCGGGAATAAATCAGAATATCATCAATGAAGACAATCACGAAGGAATCCAAATAAGGCATAAACACTCGGTTCATCATGTCCATAAAAGTTATTAGGGAATTTGTCAACCCAAATGACTTCACTAAGAACTCATAATGCCCATACCGAGTGCGAAAAGTTGTCTTAGGGAAATCGGATGCCCTAATCCTCAACTGATGGTAGCCAGATCTCAAATCGATCTTCGAAAATACCTTGGCACCCTGAAGCTGATCAAACAAATCATCAATTCACGGCAATCAATACTTGTTCTTTATGGTCACCTTGTTCAATTGGCGATAATCTATACACATCCTCATCGACCCATCCTTCTTGTTAACAAACAACACCGTCGCACCCCAAGGCGAGAGACAAGTCTTAATGAAGCCTTTATCAAGCAAATCCTGCAACTGTTCTTTCAACTCCTTCAACTCTGGTGGAGCCATACCATATGGAGGAATATAAATGGGCTTAGTGCCCGGAGCCAGATCAATATAAAAGTCAATATGCCTGTCGGGTGGCATACAAGGCAGGTCCGCAGGGTACACCTCTGGAAACTAACGGACTATGGGCACAGACTCCATAGAAGGAACCTCGGCACTAGAATCATGAACATAAGCCAAATAGGCCAAACACCCCTTCTCAACCATGCACCAAGCCTTCATATATGAGATAACCCTATTGGAAGAATGGCCAGGAGTCCCCCTCGACTCCAGGAGAGGAAACCCTGGTAATGCTGATGTCACGGTGTTGGAATGAATGTCCAGTATGGCATGGTAAGGAGACAGCCAATCCATCCCCAAAATAAAATCAAAATCCACCATATCCAGGAGCAGAAGATCTACACTTGTCTCAAGACCACCAATAACCACAACACACGAACGGTAGACACGATCTACTATAATAGAATCACTTACCGGTGTAGAGACATATACATGAGTACTCAGAGAATCACAAGGCATAACCAAATAAGGATCATAATAAGATGACACATAGGAATATGTGGACCCTGGATAAAAATAAAGCTAACGCATCCCTGCTGAAAATTGAAACCATACCTGTGATAACTGCATCGGAGACCTCAGCCTCAGGTCTCGCTGGAAAAGCGTAACATCGGGGCTGGGCCCCACCAGTCTGAACTACATCCCTGGGACGGCCTCCTACTAGCTGACCTCTACCTCTAGCGGCCTGGCCTCCACCTCTAGCGGCATGGCCTCCACCTCTAACGGCCTGACCTCCACCTCTAACACCTCAACCCCCACCTATAGCTGGAAGAGAGGACGGTGGAACACCTGGTACTGGAACCATGGCACGAGAACCCTGGTGCGGAGAACTTCTCGAGGCTCGACGGAAAAATCTAGCAATGTGCCTCTGATCACCACAAGTAACAAGCCCTCGACTGCTGGACTGCTGACACTGAAACTGACCCTCAAAACCTGGATAATCACCCTGAAAACCCTGAATTGGTGGTGCACTAATAGGAGCTGATGGTACACTGTAGGGCAACTGATCAGAATACTGCATATGAGAACCACGGCCACCTGGAGCACTGCGAGAAACCTGAAATGCTGAATGAAACGGCCTAGGAGGATGACCNCGTGTCTCCTTGGCCATCTGTAATTTGATCGGCTAAGCTAGCCCTCAATAAATCTCCTCACCCCCTCTCGCTTGGTGGGAAGTATCATAATAGCTAGTCGGGCCAAGGTAACAAATCTGGTCTCGTAGTGAGTGACAGTCATAGAGCGCTGCTGGAGACGCTTAAACTGCCTCTGTAGATCCTCTTTCTGAGTGATAGGAAGAAACTTATCCAGAAATAGCTGAGTGAACTGGGCCCAAGTCAAGGCCGATGATCCAACTAGTCTGGCCAAACAATAGTCTCTCCACCACGTCTTGGCAGGACCTGACAAACGAAAGGTAGCAAAGTCGACCCCATTTTTCTCCACTATCCCCATGGTCCGTAGAACCTCATGGCAGCTATCCAATAGTCCTAGGGATCCTCTGAAGATGCGCCGCTATAAGTAGTACTGAAAAGCTTGGTGAACCTGTCAAACCTCCACAAAGCATCAGCAGACATAGTTGGCCCATCACCGATCTGAGCCATAATACCCGGCTGAACTACCCCAGCTGGCTGAGCTACTGGATTAAAAAACTGAGGAGCCAACTGCTCCAGAGTGCAAGTAGCGGGAGTCTGGGCTCCCCCCCACCAGCTTCAGAGACAGTTGGTGCTACAGTAAGAAAACCTGCCTGAGCGACACTCTCCATGAGGCCCACTAGACGGACCAGAGCATCCTGGACTACTGGGGTGGAAATGAACCCCTCGGGGACCTGAGCTGGCCCAACTGGGACTGTCTGGGAAGGAACCTCATCAGCAAACTCTACCTAAGGCTCTGCCACTGGGGTTGCTTCTCTAGGCTGGTCTCTGCCCCTACCTCGGCCTCTAGCATAGCTTCGGCCTCGTCCTCATCCTCGGCCTCTCGCCAGAGCTGCAACTGGAGGCTCGGGCTGCTGATCACCAGATGAAAAAGCACGTGTTCTCTCCATATGCGAGAGAATAGAAAAGAAATAGAAATTCAGTTAGCATTTAGAATTCAAATCGCACGACATATAAGAATATATGTGAAGTCATTCCTAAACTCTGCAGCCTCTCGGGGATAAGCACAAATGTCTCCATACCGATCCCTCAGACTCTACTAAGCTTGTCCGTGAATTTGTGAGACCTAGGCAACTTAGGGCTCTGATACCAACTTGTCACGACCCAAATTTTCCACCGCCGGGACCGTGATGGCGCCTAACGTTGAACCCGCTAGGGAAGCCAATGTGAATATTCCATTTATGTTATTTATTTATTATTACCAAATAGCATGCGAAAAGACAACACTAACATAGATAGAACTACAAAATGGAGAAAAGTATATATGCTCAATGTATGCCTTTACGGACTTTCACAAAAACCAATCCCAGAACTGAGTCACAAACTCACGAACTGTCTATAAATAATACAGATAACGGTCTGAATGAAATAAGTACATCTGTTTCTAAAGAAACTAGAATCGAATATAAGAAAAGAAGTAGGAAAGGACGCCAAGGCCTGCGGATGCCTGCAGGACTACCTCGGGGTCTCCACTGGACTGAAGGTAGCAACCTCAATCTATGGTCCGCAGGGTCCTACACCGGGATCCGCACAAAAGTGCAGAGTGTAGCATCGGTACAATAAACCCCATGTACTGAGTAAGTGCCGAGCCTAACCTCGGCGAAGTAGTGATGAGGCTAGGACACGACAACCAAAGTCAACCTGTGCAGTTTAATCGTATACGGAGAAAATAATACAACGAGAAATAGAAAGTTAAGCATAAGGGAAAAGGGGAACATACTGAGGGGAGGAAATATCAAATAATGAAAGTAACGAGGTAAGGCAGAATATAGATATCAATTTAAGCAGCAAAATAGTAATATGAAAACAAGTGCATGACATCACCCTTCGTGCTTTTACTATCGTCCTCACCATCATAATCAAAATATTCGGCACGACATCACCCTTCGTGCTTTTACCTCACAATATCATGGCACGTCATTATCCTTCGTGCATTATCTCTCATATCATGGCACGACATCACCCTTCGTGCTTTTACAATCACAATATTGGCACGACATTACCATTCGTGCATTAATATTCACTCAAAATCTCATGCACGGCATCACCCTTCGTACTTTTACACTCTTCCTCACCCAAACACATCAAATGATAGAAAACCAACAAGGAACCATATAACGGAGTAAACAAAAATAAACCATAACCCCCGACAAAGGAGTCAACAGTAGAATTAATACCATCCCGGCAAGGGAGTCAACAACTATATCCAATTTCACTTAGCATAACTTCACATAAAAATCATTGACTGAAACTAATACTCAACATTGTTCACTATCAAGGAATTTCCACCAACTTGGATAAAAATAAAGTGAAACTCAAGTATTACTTAACGAAAACCACATGGATCACAATATTCGACTCACGGGCATGTTTGACACCAACGTATAGGTACTCGTCACCTCACCTATATGTTGAACACGATACTTACACAAAGCAGTTAGGACATAACACCTATTCCCTCAAGCTAAGGTTAAGCCAAACACTTACCTCAAATTCCACGACCAAACTCAAGCCTCGATTACCGCTTTCCCTTTTGAATTTGACTCCAATTCACTTGTATCTAGACATATTCAACTCAATAACATCAATAAATGCCAAACAATTCCATCCCTACGCTAAATTATAGGTTTTACATCATTCTTCCCAAAAAGTCAAAAATTGATTCCGGACCCGCTTGGTCAAAACACGAGGTTCGGACCAAAACCCGATCACCCATTCACCGACAAGCCCGAATATGTAATTGGTTTCGAAATCCGACCTCAAAACGAGGTCTAAATTCCAATTATTCAAAAAGCCCTAGGTCTACCCAAACCCTAATTTTTTACCATTAAAACCCTAGAATTCTTGATAAATGTTGATGAAAATCATTAGGAAATTGAAATAAACTAGTTAAGGGGTAACTTACCTATGATTTGGGAAGAAACTCTCTTAAGAAAATCGCCCTTGGTCTCCTATTTTGGTGAAAAAATGAAAATGAAATCGGGTGAAGTATCTAACTTAAACACTGCCCGACCCTCGCTTTTGTGGTGCCTGGATCGCACCTGCGCTTGCGCAGGTGCGGAAAAACCCATCGCACTTGTGAAAATGGGCAGGCCCTTGGGGGCCGCACCTGCGGAACCGCTTCTGCGAAGATTGTGTCGCACCTGCGGAAAAGGATTGGCTGGGGCTGGACCGCATCTGCGGTGGGTATCTGTACCTGCAGTCTCGCACCTGCGGCCTAAGGCTCGCAGGTGCGGGTACACCAGAACTGGTGCACCAGCACTGGTTCTTCAACTCTAAACACTCCGTAAAATACCTGAAACTCACCCAAGCCCTCGAGGCTCCAACCCAAGCATGTGCACAACCTCAAAAATATCCAACGGACTTACTCGTGCAATCAAATCGCCAAATCAACCTCTTAAATAACGAATTTAGCATTAAAATCCAAAAAAAATTCTAAAACTTCCAAAGTATCAAATTTCACAACTACGGGTCCGAATCACGTCAAATGACCTCCGTTTCTTACCAAATTTTACAGACACAACTCAAACATCATATTGAGCCTGTACCAGGCTCTGGAACCAAAATACGGGCCCGATATCATACATTTTAAATATAACCAAATTTCCAAAAACTCTTATATTTTCAGTAAATCAATTTCTTTCAAAAATTCATTTCTCGGGCTTGGGACCTCGAAATTCGATTCCGGGCATACACCAAAGCCCCATATTTTCCTACGGACCCTCCGGGACAGTCGAATTACGGGTTCGGGTCCGTTTACCCAAAATGCTGACCGAAGTAAACTTAAATTCAATATTAAGGTCAATTAAGCATTTTTCTCAGTTTTTTACATAGAAGCTTCCTAGATATATGCCCGGGTTGTGCACACAAAACGAGATAAGATAAAAGGAAGTTTTTAAGGCCTCAGAACACAGTATTGGACTTATAAAACGAGGGATGTCTTTTTGGGTCATCACGATGATCCTGGGGTGGTGCAACGAATCTAACTGGCCCAAGGAAACTTAGTATTCTTCACTTCGTGGCCTTTAGATGAGGTGTGTAATTCGGACTTTCTGGCAAGACGAATTCCAGAATGTAGGCCCCTTGTTCCTCATTCCTTGACTGCTCAAGTGGCGCGAATGACTCTATTTTTATATCATCATCAATACACAATGTGGAAAAGTGCTTGGAGTGTGGACCAATGCGCTCAACTACATGAACATTGAGACTGTCTATTCCCTCAACACCCGTGACACTAGAGTCAGCTAAATATGTATCATCAATGTCCTTGGTTGACTCTAGTATCTCTTCTACAACATGGACATCCTTAAAATCTAGTTCGATTGATTGTTGGAGTTCTACTCTGACCTCCTCTGTTAGCACCTCGATTTATACATCTAATACATGATGCTTTTTGCTACTATCCACAAAATTTTCTTGCTGAGCATTAAAATCTTCAACCACTTGACTCACTTGAGCCTCCAAGTTGCGAATAGTTGCCTGTTGCCTTTCTATCTGCAGTTGTTTCTTATTATTTTGTTCCAGAAGGCACTTTAACATATCTTTGATCTCCTTCGGGTCAGCTTCCCCGGGTACTTTGTTCCTATTTACTTCACCAGAAAAAGTAGAACCATCATAGCAAGAGATTAGGGGAGGATAAGAAATATACGCACAACCATGACAATGACCATCTTCACCACATATATCACACACATTCCACACATAAGATTGAGTTGGTGAATATAACTCGCTCTTAGGAATACTTTGATAATTTTGCAATGGGTGATTTCCTCTACAATATGCATAAGGAGGATCAAAAGTAGAATTACCAACATCAAAACTCTCATAATTCCAAGATGCCACGTCTCTCAAGTGAAAAATAAAAATTTTAAAAATAATCAGATACAAGAAAACAAAAATAGAAGTTCAAATTTGCAACCTAGAAATATGTACGCCTACAGCTACACCGTTAGTTTCCCGGCAACAGTGCCAAAATTTTATCACGCCCAACTATGACTTATAAAAAAGACTAAGCGGTTGCTGCAAATATAATCCGCTCTAAGAATCCGGAGTCGAATCCCGCAGACAACTAAGGTTTCGCCATAATTGTTCAATATCGCTAAGAAGACAAGCTCGAATAAATTTTTAAGTTATAAGGACTAAGATTCTTATATCTAACTAATTGACTAAGAACCTAAAGCAGTAAATTAACAATTAAAGATACTAAGGGTTGGAGATTAAATTTAAGAGGTCTAGAGTGTGTCAAAAGTCCTCAAAATACCGTTTTTTCATGTATATATAACAAGTAGGGTCGGGCCCAAATAATTATATATTCTCCTACGCAAAAAGGGACAACTTTCCCGTACAGGACATGCGCGGCCGCGCATTGACCGTGCACTTTAGCCAATATTGTGCCCTATTTGCGCGGCCGTGCACTTTACTAGACAGTATGCAATATGTCTACTCGTTTCTTTGTTCGTTGTTAACTATCATCCGTTGTTCCCCGATCACGATCCCGAATTAATTCTTTGGGCTTTTACTCAGACTTCAAAGCTCCAAATCACTTGAATTTAATCCATAACATCTACATCCTCAAAATCACTCCTACAAGGCATAAAACACACAACTAGTGCAAAACACTAGCGATTAAAGCTCAAACTCAATTAAAGTGCAGTAAATTAGAGTGTAATAAGCGACTAAAACACGTAATTGTAGCCTATCATCAGTAAATTACGTATTTTGTCCTATTTTTATTTGGGAAACTAAATGTAGTAATTGTCATTTCATCGTTTGGTCACATATTAGTCTTGATCACCCAATTACTTGTATGTGTATAACAGACATTTAAGTATTCCTTTCTTCATTTTGATTATTTTTATTATAAAATCTCAGAGAACTTTATTTAGGTAACATGAACTTATGGTGTAAAATATGTTTACACAATAAAATCACTTATTAAGTAACTAGTAACAAATTTTTCTGTTCAAAACAGAATCTTTATGATAATCATCAATTGGGGACATGGTAAAAAATCGTAAATACTGATGTATTAAATAAAGATATCCTAATAAGGCAGTTTGAACATGTAGTAATACAATCGCATGTATTGAGGCTCTTTTATCATTGATTAAATTCGTTTTGAGGTGACCAAGGTTTTTCCCGGAGCCCCACCATATAAATTAAAATAATAATTTCCCATTCCTACACTTGAATACTCACGGAGTTGAATATTTTCATCATTTTAAACCCCAATGAATATAGACAAGAATTTTTATTTAGATTTAACTAACAGTTGTATGTTTCGCAACGTCTTCTTCTTATATAGATAAGCTTTGGTCCTCACTCCTCAGGAGATAACATCATAAATAATAAGACAAAATGGATCCATAAACAATGGCCTTTAATCTTTTAGTCGCTCAGAAAAAATAATCTTAAACAGACACCTTAGTGATTGTTTATAGATAAAAATCGTGAAATAAAGGTCAAAGTCAATTAATCCATTACTGCTCAATTCCAAATTAGTTGGTTATATGAATATTCCATATTAATTTCGCTCTTTTTAGGAGTACATATTATGTGTACATTATAACATTGGCATAATTAGAAACAATCTGTACACAAACAATCAATTTAACACAATTCCGTTCTACTCTTTCTTTTGGTTTTTTAAGTTTAGGATCGATGATGATTTGCGTGCAATGCCAACATAATTAGTGGAGATATATCATGGTGCAAAGGTAAAAAAAGAAGTAAAGAGAAAACAAATGTTTATCTGTTTTGGCCACGTACAAGAATCAGAAGCATTAATACTTTATTACAATTCAAGCTAGTTCTCTATAACATAGATCATAGAATCTTTTTTCTTTACATATGTATCTACACAAACCAAAAAAATTGCAGAGAAACGAACATATTAAAAGCTAGGGTGTAATTACCATCAGTTAGAGACGCATTAAGTGGCATGCCCCAGGCCAGGATTTAGGATAAGGGTACCTTTGACTGTAGTCATTTCAAGCATGTCGCCGTTTCTTTAACCAACTCGTTTACAACTATATTAGGTACGTTCACAATTTTATCCATCAAATTTATAAGACATGCATGATTTTCTAACCATACGAGGCTATGATTAAAAAATCATACACATTTTTCAATTTTGACTGATATGATTGTGAAGGCACTTAATATAGTAGTAAACTCGTTGGCTAAAGAAGTTGCAGCATACTTGAAATGCCTACAGTTGAAGGTAACTTCCTAAGCCTAATCCTAGAGGGGACATGCCACTGACTGCGCCACTAACTATCGGTGATCTAGAGCAATTCCATTTCAATATTTTCTTTGGCAATCTCATACCTAAACTTGAAGGCGTTGTCGGGGTTAAAAATATTTGGGTTTTGATGAAGGTTATAGGTTTGGGGAAATTTTTTAGATAATTTGTAGGCCTCGCAGTTTTGAACCATTTATGAGACGAAAAAATTAAAAAAGAAGATGAAATATGATCTCCAAAATGGAAGAAATGTACAGAGAGGAAGTTTAAAATGCAATTGTGAGATGAAAATAAAGGAACAAAGAGGGGGTTTTTACGGTTGTTCCGAGGAGACATGACAGAGTTAGAAAGAATCCAACAATTAAGAAATATGGGAAACCTATAAATAACTTTCTATATTGTTTTACAATAAGATTTCAGAATTCAAAATTACATCTAACTTAACTTAAAAACCTACCAAAACATAAATTTAATTTAGATAGCATGGCTAAATTATTTCATTTCTCAATTTGTCCAGTCAAAAATGTGTAAACCTTAATTTTTTCGATATCTGTATATGCATACATTTGATAACAAATCCTAAATTTATAGTCTACGACGATTAAATTTTTTGACTCAATATTTCAGTTAACATGATCATCATTTCGTTGACGAATGAATTATATAATTTATTTTTCTATTTTATAATTATTTATAGATTATTCTATTTTGATGGCTTCTCAGCTCTCTTTTCATCTTTTTTGTTAGGGAATTTAAATTTTTTTAACATTTGATCAAGCGATCACATATTAGTCTTGATTAACAACAGCTTGCCAGTAAATAACAGACATTTAAGTATCATGAAATCTTCATTTTGATTTATTTTAGTTATAAAACCTCACCGCATTTTCGCCTATTGTTGAATTAGGTAACCAATAACTTTTGGCCAAGGATGTTCTAAACAATCTGTAGTTCCAAAGAATGACAAACATTTCATATATATAAACACTCAGCTGTGTTATTAAAAGCAAGAGGTGATACATTAATGGAACAAGCACTGCCAAACCTTAGAAAAGAAACCCATTATCATAAAATGATGTCTCACGGGACAAAGGATGGTTGATTTATCCTTCCAAATAAAACTTGGATACAGCTACCTAATTAAGAGTATGTACACCAGAATATTTAACTTAATATCAAACAACAGTGCCTCAAATCCCATACGAGTTGGAATCAACTAGTTAATATACAACACCAGATTCATTAATCCCACAATTATTGATGATCTACCCTGTAAACCCTTCACTAAAACGAACGATGAACTCCTACATTCCTGCTAGCTAAAAAAAAAAAAAAGTGATCTATGGCTACTAACAAAGAATCTGAATCGCCAGACACTTGGTTCAGCTTTAGATTCATTTTCCAGAAGAAAATCCGATTTTCTTTGGAGGAACTTTCAAGCACCAAGTTCTTTACATTGCTCTTCATCAGGTTGTGAGCTCTAAGAAAGCGCTCGGTTGCTGCTTCCCAAGAAAGCTCGTGCCTTTGTGCATCAGTCAAGGGGGCAGGCTCATCAGCCAATGCCTTGAGTATAGCTTTAACGAATCCATCACCATCATCATATGTTCGGCCATTTGGGAACTGCATGAAGAATTTATTTGACGGATGGTTGGCGCATACAACAATTTTTCCCATAGCTAATGCTTCAGCCGAGGTTGTACAAACCACGTCTGTGGTACTTGGATTAAGGAGCACCTTGTACCTGAAACCAAAAAAGGAAAGGAAAGAAAAAAGAAGCAAAGACTTCAATTGAAAGAATGGCAATTATGAAACCCCCTACTATAAAAAGTACTCAAACTCTGAGCACTTATATAACAAATAAAACTATGTTTTGGAATAACACCAAAATTTTACCTATCAAGACCTTGTTGACACGAAGTATCTTCCTTGTAACAAAGTTAACATTCGAGGGTGATCCCCCCCAGTATTCGAGGTTGATTATAAAGAAGCCTCAGATACCTTAGAATTACTCTAAGTTAGCAGGAACAATGGTTGCCTCATTAAAAACCTCGCCGAAAAAACCCATTTGGAACAAAAATCGATCTAAGGGAAAAAGTGTGCAATACGTTCTTTCAGACCTAAGGACATTGTGTTGAAGAATCCCTTGATGTCTTCGTCTGAACACCTGCAATTGGTTAATATAAAATATGAATGAAAATGGGGAAGGTCATACCTTAGCAGTAATATCGTTTGAGGAATGATATGTTCCAATTGTTAGTAATTATTCGTCGTCCATCGTGCCAAGTTTGTAGGATCCTTCTCCGACGATATTGAGGACCTGATATGATCCCTCCCAGTTTGGGCCAAGCTTCCCTTCGTTTGGATTTCAAGTATTGAGGGTGACTTTTCTCATAACTAAGTGCCCGATTTTGAAGTGTCGAAGATTGGCTCTTCGTTTGTAATACCTTTCGATCCGATGTTTCTAGGCGGCCATTAAAATGAGAGCGGCATCCCGCCTTTCATCTAAAAATTCAAGGCTCGTGTTCATAGCCTTATGATTTGCTCTTCCTTTGCATACCGAAACCTGAAGCTAGGTTCCCCGACTTTGACCGGGATCAGAGCTTCGTCACTATAGACTAAAGAGAACGGTGTTTCCCCCATAATGGACTTCGACGTTGTACGGTATGCCCAAAAGACTTTGGACAATATTTCTCTCCACTTTCCTTTAGAGTTTGTCAATCTTTTCTTTAGGTTTTGAATGATGATCTTCTTTGTTGATTCTGCCTTTCCGTTCCCACTAGGATGATATGGCATTGGTAGAATTCTTTTTATCTTGTAATAGTTCCTTTTCAACCTCAAGTACAGGCTGGCGTGAAGTCGGCCACGAAGTCTGCCAAGACTTGAGACTTAATGGCTGTTCGGGGTTGATACTCGATATTGTAACCGTTGATCTGGGCGCCCCATTTGGAAATCGGCCCGAGAGTTCGGGATTATGCAAAATATTGCGAAGAGGATAGGGAGTCACCACACAAATTGGGTGACATTGAAAATATGGTTTTAATTTCCCAGATGCGCTTATTAGAGCAAGCGCTAATTTTGCTAAGTGTGGGTACCGGGTCTCAGCCTCACCTAAAGTTCGACTAACATAATAAACAGGAAATTGCGTACCTTGCCATTCTCGAACGAGGGCCCCACTTACCGCGATTTCCGAGAATGCTAAGTACAAGTAGAGTTGCTCGTCCACTTTCAGACTATGAAGCAGTGGTGGGCTCGAGAGGTACCGTTTTAATTCTTCCAATGCTTATTGGAATTCCGGGGTCAATGCAAAATTGTTCTTCTTTTTAATCAGTGAGAAGAACTGATGACTTCTATTTAAATACCTCGAGATGAATCGTCCTAAGGCGGCTATGCGCCCTGTTAATATTTGTGCAGCCTTAACATTGTCCATGACAATGATTTCTTCGATTGCCTTGATTTTATCAGGGTCGATCTTGATCCCCCGATTTCACACCATAAAGCCGAGGAACTTGCCCGACCCGACCCCGAATACACATTTCTCAGGGTTGAGCTTCATGTTGTACTTTCTTAGTATGTCGAAGGTCTCCTGGAAATGTTTCAAATGGTCCTCTGCTCTAAGGGGCTTAGCTAACATATCGTCAATATAAACCTCCATCTATTTACCTACCTGTTCTTCGAACATTCGATTTACTAGGCGTTGGTAAGTAGCACCTGCATTTTTTAGTCCAAACGGCATTACGTTAATAAAATAGGTGTTGTATTTAGTGATGAACGAAGTCGTTTCCTGATCCTCCGGGCTCATTTGTATTTGGTTGTATCCGGAGTAGGCATCGAGAAAACTAATGATCTCGTGGCCGGTCGTGGCATCGATCATTCGACCGATATTCGGTAAAGGAAAGAAACTGTAAGGGCATTCTTTGTTTAAATCTTTATAATCTACGCACATTCTAAGTTTATTTTCCTTTTTAGGGACTACAACTACGTTTTCTAACCATCCGGGATATTTTATCTTGGACCGGGGCCTTCTTTTTTGTTAACTGGGCGGATCTCCAGGTCCAAACTCAGGCGATGCGTAGTAATCTCCGGTGGGATCCTTGTCATATCTAGGTGGGACCAAGAAAAACAATCCATGTTATCTAAAATAAATTGAATAAGTTTTTTCCTGAGCTCGGGACTTACTCCCATGCCCAAGTATATCATTCGTTCGGGCAGTTATTCGACCAGAATTACCTGTTCCAGCTCTTCGACTATCGATTTGGTGGCGTCGGTATCCTCGGGAATTATGAAGGATCGAGGGATCCAGTAGTCATCGTCCTCATTCGTTCCCTGCTTCTCCGAATAAGTCGAGGTCGGTGCATGTTGTTGCTATTGAGTCAGTACCTTGCAGCCTACCTTTCCATTCTTCACTCTATTTCAATTATTTCTTTTGGTAGGTGGAGTACTCGGGCATGCTCTTGTCTTCCCTTTCCTCTAACTCTCATTTCGTGCTTGCGCTTTGCGCTCTTGGTTTAACAACATCAAAGAGGAATCGAACCTCTTCCAGTTCTGTCTTAACAAAAATCCATTTGATTCCCAGCCCTCCCATCCTCCTTCCTCTGTTAGTTTAGCTGCAACGACTATAGACACAAGAAGCAATTCCTCTATGGGAAATTGAAAATGTCGAAGTAATTTCTGGCTTATAAATTGGAAGATAAGGGTCTTGAAAAAAAAATTCTTTCAACTACGAAAACCACAACACAAGCATTCATTTTCAGTTCATTCTATCCAAGAAAAAGAATTCATCATAGCCCCCGACTGACCCACCTTTTCATTTCTTGATCGGTATAAAACCAAATGGCCGAGGGCTCTTTTTAGTGATTTTCCTCCTAATCTCAAGATACTTGACGATGCCGACGAGTACTTCCAACATGAGTTTGTCCCGAAACTCCTCCCTGCTCACGGGCAACTTCTCTTGCTTGCACATAGATTTCTTGCAAGAGCTTGTCACACTAGGCGGCATTCTCTTCAGCCTCCCGATGCAATTGCATTATTTCAGCAGGCGAAAGGCCTAATGTAATCTCGTTGAGGTCAACAAGTGGAGGAGCAGGACCCGCGCAACAGGCTACTAAAGGGCGAATGCTGGAAAAGCAAAGGCAACCCAGAGAGGCATTTCTAAAAAATCTGACTTACGCTTTTAGAACAATAAATTTAAGGGAAATTTCTCATTGTAATGAATGAATAAAGGCAGAAAAAGATTATGATGTACTTAAATTCCGAATGTAACTGTGGATTTCCCTCTATCAGAAACCCTTTATTTCTTATGTTTGTTTGAACCATATAGAAAATGTATGGATATCGAAGAAGAATTAGGCTCACGGAGATCAATAAAAGAGAAAGTATCATAGTACATCGTCCTTTCCTGCCCGTGCGCTGTTTTCTTTGCCTTTCAAGATATTGAGTATACAGAGAAAGATAGCCAGTCCTTTTGGGCGGCCGAGAGTGTTATGTAAAAATATCCAAGAAGGATCCTATCCTAAAGGAGAAGGAGCTAGCTTTAGGGGGGGGGGNATAAACAATGAGACAAAAGAGAGCACTTGGACGATTCAGTTTGAGTACAAGGAAGTCTGACGGTAGGAATTCTTCAGGGAGTATTACAGTTTTTCACCAGGGGATGAATCATAGCGATAGCAGCGAAGAATTGATCTAAAATGAAACACTCGTCTATAGGCATTTTAGAAAGGAAAGAATATGATCCTAGTCATTCTTCCCGAATCGCTCCAGCACGATAGACGGGGGGGGGGGGGGGNGCGCGTAAGATCCTCGAATCAACCACGACTAGCATCTGCGGTCCATTTTCGTTCACTTCCCTGTCCCGGAAGGGGGATCGAAGAAAGGTAGTTTGCTTCTCTCCTGGACGGATGGCGAGTTATGTAGTGGTCAGGCCTTCCTACCAGAATGCCTTCTTGGTCGAAGATCCAGAAGAGCCCCTTTTTTACTAGTGAGGACGCAAGAAGAAAAAGAACTTGCCCAAGGACGTTTTCTTCTCTGTCATCTCCTCTCCAAAGGCCAAGGGAGAGACTACATCCCTTTCCTTCAGTGGCTCTTTTGGTTTCCCGAGGATAGAGAGAATTGGGAAAAAGTCCACTTTCTTCGCTCCGTGAATGAGGGAGAAAGTCAGAAGAAAAAATACGTTCTCTCTTTGCGAGATCCGAAAATGAAGAACGCATAGCATTCTATGGGTACATAGGATCAAACATAAAGCAAAAAAATTCATCAATTCATTTTTGAGTTGCTTTTTCACGTTGAACATCCTTACAAAAGATTCACCATGAGATCCAAATTATGTTGAGCCAACTCATCTACTATTAGTCGAGCTAATTTTGGTCCGTCTTGACAAGCAAAGCTCATTTCCGTAACCTGTGTCTCCGTAACACTGTCATTTCCCAAAAGGTTTTCCTTAATTATTGGTTCAGGTTTGAACCTAATTAGCAGACAATTTTCTTGATAGAACATCTAGCAATTAATCGCAAAATAATTATTGTATATATTAAATCTTGTAGACTTGCTAATAAAGTAGTCTGAACAGGTAATATAGCGTGTAATATAGCTAATATAGACTTGATAGAACATCTAGCAATGTTTGATGCTGGACATTGGTCTCCCTTTCTTTCATTCGACTAATCGTGGAAACAGTTTCATTGTTTTAAACCTCAATAAACATTCATAGATTTTCCTTAGATTTTGATCATACATTTTCGTCAGCTCTGATCTTTCTATTTCAGCAATAACTCTTATGGATATTTCCTTAATTAGATGATATAAGAAGAAAAAATATTGCTACATTTCGACGGAAATCGTTGTTCAAACTACCTTTTTTCTTAGATTTATTAGCTCCTTCCATCATACTGTTAACATTTGAAATGCCACCAGCTAATTAAAATGATTGCATGTGCGAAGAGTAACCAACGTTTTCCATTTGCTTAATTAACAATACACCGACATAATAAGTGTGCTATGACCATCAATAAAACATTTACTATTTAATTTACAATTAATTGGTTATATAAATCTTCTTATATTCATTCCACTCTTTCTATATGTACACTAACCATCAATCTATTACAATTCTCATTCTTTTCTTTTAATCTTTTGAGATTAGAACCAATAATAATTTGTGTCCAATGCTCAATTTAGCGGAAATAGATCATAGTGCAAACTGCAAATGTAAGAAAGAAGAAAGAAGAAATGAGAAAATAAATGTTTATCTATTTGACGACATACAAGAATCGGAAGCATTAATATTTTATTATAATTCAAGCTATGCCCTCTAAAACATATATCTCATAATAAGATATCTTCTGTTTTGAAAGACCTATTTTACTCCTTTAAAAATGCATTTACACAAACTAAAAAAGTGCAAAGTTATGGTCATATTGAAAGCGAAGGTGCAATCATCAGTTAGAGGCATGGTGAGTGGCATGTCCCTCCAGGATTTGGAAAAGGGGTCCATTTCAAGCATGTAGTCGCTTCTTTAACCAACTCGTTAACCACTATATTAGGTACCTTCACAATCTTGTCATTTAAATTTTAAATATAGTGGTAAATAAGTTGTCTAAAGAAGTCGTGACATGCTTGAAATGGCTGCAACTGAAGGTAAGCCCTTTCTCTAATCCTGGAGGGGACATGCCACCTACTGCGCCTCTAACAAACAAAGAGAAAACATTTTCTTTGGCAATCTCATACGAGAAGCTCATTGCTTGCACGATTGTTCCATAACAACTTGGTGACTCATTGATTCAAATTTGATGGATCCAATGTAGAGAGATATTCGTGACGGGGTTGAAAGATTTGGCTTTTGATAACGGCCATAGGTTTGGGATGATTTGTTTGTGATAGTTTGCGGGTCATAGCTTTGTACAATTTATGAGACACTTAAAAAAGACGTTGAACTCTGATCTACAAAATGGAGGAGATATATATAAAGAAAATAGAGAATGCAATTGTAAGGTGAAAACAAAGAAAGAAATAGGGGTTTTTATAGTTGCTTTACAGGGGGCATGCCAGAATGTGATGACCCAACAGGGCCATCCTGTATATTATATCTAATTTTGTGTTCTGAGGTCGTGAAAACCTCCTTCTATCTCACCTCCTTCTATCTCACCTTCTATTCCCCGTATATGAATTGAACTTGTTATATCTGAATTCCTGATTCCAAATCTCATCTCCTCCTGTTCAATATAGAAGTACTTGCCTAGCATTCCTTTTTTTCTTACATGATCTTAATTGACCTAAATGAAAACTTTGTTTTTCCTACCGTTATGCTATGTCTTCCTTCATATGCTGCCTATTTACTTAGCATTGTTCAAACTGAGTTTATTCACTGAAGCTAATTGTCTAAGTGGGATTGGTTATAGTTGATTCCCTTGCCAGGATGATTTGGTTTCTTGATTGCAAACTTGAATGTGTTCTCTCTTGAAGCTAATTTTCCCCTCGTTATGTTGTTCTCTCTTTGTGTTTGGAATCCCTCTCAGTGGCTACTTCTTATGAGCGAGTTGTTACCATTTTTGTGATTTAAGTCTTTGTGTTGATTTGCTCATCGCACTTTGTATTCGGCCTTGTTTGCTTTCGCGCCAGTTGTGGCAATATATGTTGTTTTTGTCGCATTCTGGTTTTTTTCCTCAGTTGGTGCATTGCATATTTTAATTTGGACTACGGACAGAGATCCGGGAGCTTTCCCCCTGTATTGCATTGCATATTTTAATTGAGCCTACGGACAAAGATTCGGGAGCTTTCCCCCTGTATTGCATTGAATATTTAAATTGGGACTACGGACAGAGATCCGGGAGCTTTCCCCCTGTACTGCATCACATATTTAAATTGGGACTACGGACAGAGATCCGGGAGCTTTCCCCCTGTACTGCATTGCATGACAAATTCTGAGTGGCAGGTTGAGTTCCGGTAGTTTGTGACTGAGGATATTTGAATCGAAGGATATAAATATATATATGGAAAAGTATAGCTGAAAAGCAATTTCTCCAGGAAAAGTTATGTCTAAAGGACTTCTTTTCGAAAGTATATTTGAAAAATATTTTTCTTGCAGAATGATTATATTTGAAAGAGCAGTACTTGAGAAGATATATTTTGAACATCACGTATGTTGATTATATTTGAAAGAGCAGTACTTGGGAAAATATATATTTTGAACATCACGTATTTTGATGATATTTGGAAGAGCAGCACTTGGAAAAATATATTTTGAGCATCACGTGTTTTGATGATATTTGAAAGAGCAGTACTTGGAAAAATATATTTTGAACATCATGTGTTTTGATGATATTTGAAAGAGAAGTACTTGGGAAAATATTTTTTGAACATCACGTGTTTTTGATGATATTTGAAAGAGCAGTACTTGGAAAAAATATATTTTGAACATCACGTATATTGATGATACTTGAAAGAGCACTATTTGGGAAAGTGTATTTGAACACTCCATATTTGGAGAGACTAAGTTATAAAGATTTCTCCTTATAAAAATATATAAATATACATTTAGAGAAAGTATGTTTCAGAGAAGAAATTTCTGTATTCCGAAATGATTATATCTTTAAAGTTTTTAAAATGAACTCACGGTTTAAAGGTTTTCACTCGAAAGTTTGACCAGTTTTGTTGAGTCATTGGCTAAGGCCTGGCGTGAATAGATTGATGTAGTGATGAGTTGCTTGTGTTTTTGTTGGGTTGTAGTTCCCGCCATTTGGAGTGTATCCTTTCCATTCTCTTTGCGTATTTCTATTATGCTGTCCGTTGATCGTGATTATTGATTTTTCTTCTGTATTATTCGATCGTATCGTTAATTACATTGATAAATCTTTATATAGATATTTTTTATCGCTCATTTATACATCTAGCCTTTTTACTTATTAGACCGGTGGTGTCTTGACTATTCCTCGTCACTACTTCACCGAGGTTATTCTTGATACGTACTGGGCACCGCTGTGGAGTGCTCATACTACACTTCTTGTGTGCAGCTTCAGGTTATGGTTGTTGGTTGCTGCGCAGATCGTTCTTGAGGAGACTCAAGGTAACCTGCTGCTGCGTTCGCAGGCTTCGGAGTCACCTTCATGTTTTATTTCTATTCAACTGTACTTTCTTATTCCTAGGCAGTTGCACTTAGATTTGATAGAAAGATTTCGTAGAGCTTATGACTTGTGTTTACCGGGTTTTGGCAAATTGTAAACTCTTTCAAGAATTCTATTTCGAAATTTTTAAAATTCTTTATTATTATTGTTGTTCAGTGGAAATGTTAGGCTTACCTAATCCCTAAGACTAGGTGCCATCATGATAACCAATAGAGGAAAATTTGGGTCGTGACACAGAGTTCGAAAGAATCCAAAAACTATGAAATATGGGAAACTTATAAATAGCTTTCTATATTATTTTACAATTAGATTTTATAAATCAAAATTACCCCTAATCTAACTTAAAAACATACCAAAACATAAATTTAATTCTGATTGCATAGCTAAATTATTTTGTTTCTTTGTTTGTCCGGTCAAAAATGTATAAACTTTAAAGTTGTTTACTTGTCTGCATATACACTCATTTTTTAACAAACTCGTCTCCTATTTTATTTCTAGCTAGTTTATAATACTAATATTGACAGGTTCAATTTTCTGACTCACTAACTTGATCGTTTGATTGATTTGTAATTGTTGAACTATATAATGTTCATGCTCATGTCACGTCGAGATACTGCAGGAAGAAAATAACAAAAATTGATTTAATATATCATAATCAATAGTTAACATGTTGGTTGACCATATTTTGAAACATGAAAAAATCATTGGCTTATCATATATCTAACCAATATTGACCTCAGGATTTGAATAATTGCTTATATACCCTATATTGACCAAATTAACAAGAATATTTTGTAGTCTTGTTTCTTATTTTTTATTTTTTTATCATTTTCTTTGCATATAAAATAGTCCTTATGTGACTTTGTAAGTACGTACTAGCTTGTAATTGTTTTTAAGTCCGTGGGCTTTGCATTTAGTAGATAGCTGAGACCATTTTAGCACATGAATTAAAATTTTGCAAGTCAATTTAGTCAATTGAACATGCTTATTAGTTAAGTGCATTAAAAAAAGGAGTTATAAAGGTGTCATTGATCATTATGTACATTCCCTAACTTTCAACTTCCCAACTTGATGACTTCTCCTCTTCCTTTCATTATTTTTAGCCAAAATACATAATTTACCCATCGACCTTGTACCCAAATCCATGTCACACACCTCTCTATCTCTGGTAACTTTTTACATACCTGACCTTTGTAAAGTGTGTCTAAGACACACCACTTTTTTTTACCCAAATTTTCAAAGCATGTGTACTATCATGCACCACTAAGGCCATGACACATGTCACAGACTAATAATAAAAAGATAGCACTTAAAATTATAATTATATCCCCATCTTCTTGATCTTGTCCACCATAACTGCCATCATCACACATTCTTTTTATTTTTGTGCTCTTTCGGTTCCCACAACTGAAGCAACGAGGTAGTAATAATAATTAATAATTATTTGTAACCCCATCCATTAACAAAATTAAAGAATGTGCTTATCTGGAAAAGCTTGAGCTAAGCTTTAAAGCTAGGGAAAATTTAAAAAATTTCACCTTTTAAAAAATTTAACTTAGCCACGGCAAAGCTCAAGCTAAGCTTTTCTGGAGAAAAGAAGAATCTCTTGTACGTAAGCTTAAGCCTAGCTTTAATGGTTGGTGGAGCTACAAAGAGTTTTAATTTTTGAATTTTAATTACAGTTTCTCAACCAAAAAAGATCGACAAAGCTAAAGGCTAATCAACAAGAAAAGATATGTGAATATTTTGTGGGTCTACTTGAGAAGAAGTAGATCGAGTGGAGAGAAATGGGTCTAAGCGTCAAGGAATGGCTGTGGCAGGTTTAGTCATTCTTTTAAACAAGGAAGAAGATGACCCTAATTTAAATTTTTAAAAAATTTAAAAGTTGACATCTGATATAAAAATTCTCATGTTCATGTGCTTCATTTGTTGGTGAAAACGTGCATTGATCACGGGGGAAAAGTGGTATGTCTTAGACACACTTTACAAAGGTTGGATGTGTACGACGTTCCCATGGTGAAAACATGTGTAATGTGATTTGGGTGCAAGGTTGATGGGTAAATGATCACGCCTAACTATGCCTTATAAAAAGGACTAAGCGGTCGCTGCAAAAATAATCTGGTCTAAGAGTCTGGAGTCGAATCCCACAGGAAACTAAGGTTTCGCCATAATTATTTATTATCGCTAAGAAGACAAGCGCAAATAAATTTCTAAGTTACAAAGATTAAGATTCTTATATCTAACTAATTAACTAAGACACTAAAGCAGTAAATTAACAACTAAAGATACTAAGGGTTGGAGATTAAATTTAGGAGGTCTAGAGTGTGTCAAAAGTCCTCAAAATACCATTTTTCCATGTATATATACCAAGTAGGTTCAAGCCCAAACAGTTATACCTTATCCTACGCAGAAAAGAAAACTTGTCCCGACAGGACGTGCGCGGCCGCGCATTGATCGCACATTGACCGTGCACTTTAGCCAGTATTCTACCCCATTTGCATGGTGAGTGCACGGCCGCGCACTTTCTGTGCACCTTTCATCCTGTTATGTTTGGAATTATTGAAAAACATAAACTTGGTAGTTTTAGCCCTTTGAATTATCTTTCCATCCATATATTGTGGAGCTCAAATGGAGTTGTGAACGAAAATTTATGTGCATTTTACTAGACATTGCGCAATATGCCTTTTCGATTCTTCGTTCATTCTTTACTATCATCCGTTGATCACCGAACAGATCCCAGCTTAATTCTTTTGGATATTACTCAAATATCAAAGCTCCAAATCACTTAAATTCATTCCATAACAACTACATACCTCGGAATCACTCCTACGAGGCATAAAATACACAATTAGTGCAAAACACTAGCTATTAAAGCTCAAACTCAATTAAAATGCAGTAAATTAGAGAGTAATAAGCGACTAACATACATAATTATAACCTATCATCAACACTCCACACTTAAACCATTGCTCGTCCTCGAGTAATCAAACTACACTTTATATAGAAAAACCAAGGGGTAATTGCTACACCCGATTCAAACAAAACCCTTTGAAAAGAACCGCGGCACAAAGAAAAACCAAGGGGTAATTGCTACACTACCTAGAAAAATAAAATATTTTTTTTTCCTTTTTCCTTTCGACTTAAACCCCTCGAGAAAATTGTCTAGTAGATTCATCTTAGGGAGAAGTCCAATCTATTCTATTTTTGTAAAATAAAAATTATTCAATTAGAATAACACACCTAAAATGGCATAAAAGGTCATCCAGACAATCTCCTCACCCCACACTTAAAATTGTGCATTATCCCCAATGCATACCCATAAATACAAGAGGTTAAAAGAAACTCCTCCGTAGGCCAAAGACCGAAGCACTAGCAGCTCATGGGATACTCAGACTTCTCCCAGGCTTGGTCATTCATGTGGGTACCTCACACGTAGTTCCAATCATCTGGTTTGATGTTGCATCCTTCCAATGGCTTTAATTTCCATGCTCCTAAAAAAATCAAAAATTTACACTACAAGAATAATACAATTGTGATGACCCGAAAGGTCATCTCCTGTGTTAGAAGTCAAAACTGTGTTCCAAGGCCTCGAAAACCTCCTTTTATCTCTCCTCATTTTGTGTGTGCAGTCCGGGCATATATCCCGAAAGCTTTTATGTGAATAACTGAGAAAAATGCTAATTTTTCCTTTAAAATTAAATTTTAGTTGACTTCGGTCAATATTTTGGGTAAACGGACACGGACCCATGATTTGACGGTCCTGGATGGTCCGTAGGAAAATATGGAACTTGGGCGTATGCCCGAAATTGAATTCCGAAGTGCCAAGCCTAAGAAATGAATTTTTGAAAGAAATTATTTTACTGAATTTATAAGAGTTTTTCGAAATTCGGTCATATGTGAAAATGATAACATCGGGCCCGTATTTTTGTTCTTGAGCCCGAAACAGGTTTAATATGATATTTGAGTTATGCCTGTGAAATTTTGTAAGAAACGGAGGTCATTTGACGTGATTCGGACCCGTAGCTGTGAAATTTTAAACTTTGAAAGTTCTTGAGATTTTCCTTTGATTTTCCTTGCCGCAAGTGCGAGTTCGCAGGTGCGGACCTTCAGCCGCAGGTGCGGTCCACCACAACCTGCCCTATTTCCGCAGGTGCGAAAAGTTTTCGTAGATGCGGTTGCACAGAAGCGGATAAACCTCCGCAGGTACGGCCCTCAGTGGCCTTGCCCATTTCCACTGGTGCAACCAATTTATCACACCTACGCAAGTGCATATGCGACCCAAGCACCCCAGGTGCGAGGGTCGGGCAGCGTGTTTTAAGTTAGAGCTTCAGCCGTTTTCTTTTTCAAATCTTCAATAAAATAGAAGACTTAGGGAAATTTTTCTCACGAGATTTTCTTCCGAAATCATAGTTAAGTATCCATTAACCAATTTCTTTCAACTCTCTAATGTTTTTCATCAACTTTTATAAAAAAATTCTAGGGTTTTAATGGTAGAAAATTGGGGATTTGGGTAGAGTTAGGTTTTTTTGTATAATTAGAATTTAGACCTTGTTTTTGGGTCGGATTCTGAAACTAATTACACATTCGGGCTCGTGGGTGTATGGGTAATCAGGTTTTGGCCCGAACCTCGTGTTTTGACCAAGCGGGTCCGGGGTCGATTTTTGAGTTTTGTGGAAGAATGATAGAAAACCTATAATTAAGCATTGGGGATTAATTATTTAGCACTTATTGATATTATTAAGCTAATTATGTTTAGGTACATTTGAATCGGAGGCGAATTCCAAAGGGAAAGCGGTAATTGCGGCTTGAGTTTGGTCGTGGAATTCGAGGTAAGTGTTTGGCTTAACCTTAGCTTGGGAGAATAGGTATTGAGTCTTATTTTCTACGTGTTAGTATAAGATGAAAGGTATAGGTATGGTGACGAGTATCTATACGTTGGTGTCAAGCAAACCGTGAGTCGAATATTGTGATTTATGTGATTTTTCAATAAGCATTACTTCAGTTTATTTCATAATTATCCATGTTGGTGGTATTTCTTGGTATTGAATATTGGTTCAAGTTAAGAATTATTACGTAAAGTTAAATAACTAAGTGAGATTGGTTATAGTTGTTTCCCTTGCCGGGATGATATTGATTCTACTGTTGGCTCCCTTGTCGGGACGTTATGACTTTTATGACTATTGTACTGTGGATTTTCCTTGCCGGATCGATGTTATTGATTTTTTTAGATGAGGAAGAATGGTAAAGCATGAAGGGTGATGTCGTGCCGCTTCATTTGATTTATTATGAGGATCAGCGTAAAAGAACAAAGGGTGATGTCGTGTCATTTTATGATATTAAAAGCACGAAGGATGATGCCATGACGTTTATATTGATTTATTGTGAGGATGAGAGTAAAAGCACGAAGGGTGATGCCGTGCATTCTATTTTTTATTTGGTGAGGATGAGAGCAAAAGCACGAATGGTGATGTCGTGCACTTATTTTTGTGCTGTTACTTCTGTTGTTTAAATTGATATCTAATTTGTTGCTTTACTTCTTATCTCCATTAGTTGATATATCCTCCACTCAGTATGTTCCCCCTTTCCTTGTATTTAGCTGCTTAATTTTTGTTGTTATTATTCTCTCCGTATGTGATTAAAATGCACAGGTTTATTTGGTTGTCGTGTCCTAGCCTCGTCACTACTTCGCCGAGGTTAGGCTCGACACTTACTCAGTATATGGGGTTGGTTGTAATGATGCTACACTCCGCACTTTTGTGCAGATCACGGTACTAGACACTTCGGACCTTAGATCCGGGTTGCTGCCTTCAGCCTAGTGGAGACTCCGAGGTAGTTCTGCAGATGTCTCCAGGCCTTGGCGTCCCTCCTATTTCATTTCTATTCTGTCCTTATTTACTTCTGAGAGAGATATGTACTTATATTTTGTTCAGACTCATATTTGTAGTATTCGTAGACAGTCCGTGAGATTATGACACTTGTTCTGGGAGTACTATGGTTCTAGATTTTGTATTAGTATTATATCAAACTGTTCAATCATGTTTTTCATATTATGTGATTTTATTATAATGTCTGGTAAAAATGTTAAAGATAAAGGAATAAGGTAGTTAATCAGTAATGTTGGCTTGCCTAGCGAGTTCAATGTTAGGCGCCATCACGGTCCCGACGGTGGGAAATTCGGGTCGTGACAAGTTGGTATTAGAGCACTAGGTTGCTTAGGTCTCACAATTCACGGACAAGCTTAGTAGAGTCTGAGGGATCGGTACAGAGACGTCTGTGCTTATCCCTGGAGGCTATAGTGCTTAGGAATGACTTCAGATCTATTCTTCTATGTCATGCGATATGAATTCTCAATGCTAACTGAATTTCTACTCTAGTCTCTCACAGATGGAGAGAACACGTGCTTCTTCATCCACTGATCAGCAGCCCGAGTATCTAGTTGCAACTCCTACAAGGGGCCGAGGACGAGGCAGGGGCAGAGCTTAGCCCAGTGCAGCAGCCCTAGTGGCGGAGCCTCAAGTAGAGTTTGTTGATGAGGTTCCTGCCCAGACTGTCCCGATTGGACCAGCTCCGGTTCCCGAGGGGTTCATTGCCACCCTGGTACTCCAGGTTGCTCTGGTCCGTCTAGTGGGGCTCATGGAGAGTGTCGCTCAGGCAGGTTTACTTCCTTCAGCACCAGTCATCTCTCAAGTTGGGGGAGGAGCCCAGACTCCTGCTACTCGCACTCCAGAGCAGTTGGCTTCTCAGTTCCAGACGCCAGCACCTCAGATAGCTGGGGCACTTCAGCCGGGTATTGTGGCTCAGACCGGTGATGGAGCATCTATGTCTACTGATGCTTTGTGGAGGTTGGACTGGTTCACCAATCTGTTTACTACTACTTATAGCGGTGCATATTTAGAGTATCCCCAGGACCATATGGATAGTTCCACGAGGCTATACGACACATGGGGATAATAGAGACCAATGGGGTCGACTTTGTTACTTTCTGACTGTTAGGTCCTGCCAAGACCTGGTGGAGAGATTTTTGTTTGGCTAGACCATCAGGATAACCGCCTTTGACTTGGGCCTAGTTCTCCGATTTTTTTCTGGAGAAGTTTCACCCTATCACCCAGAGAGAGGATTATAGGAGGTAGTTTAAGCGTCTCCAGCAGGGTTCTATGACCGTCAGTCAGTATGAGATCATATTCATTACCTTGGCCCGTCATTCTATTAAGATACTTCCCACAGACAGAGAGAGGGTGAGGAGATTTATTGAGGGACTGGCTCAACAAATCAGATTGCAGATGGCGAAGGAGACAGGTAGTGATATTTCCTTCCAGGATGCAGCCAATGTGGCCACACCAGTTTTGATGGTTCTATCACAGGGGAGTTGTCAGGGGTCTGACAAAAGGACTCGTCATTTTAGCCGGTTCAGTGGTGTCTCATGTGGAGGCAGGGATTCTTTTGGTAGGGGCAACCCTCCTAAGACATTCTAGTCAGCGCTTTAGGTTTTTCACAGTTCTCCAGGTGGTCGTGGTTCCCACATGTAGTATTCTGATCAGTTTCCCTATAGTGAACCACCAGCTCCTATCAGTGCACCGCCGATCCAGAGTTTTGAGGGTGGTTACTCGGGTCGTCAGGGTAAGTTCCAGGGCCAGCAGTCTCAGCAGCCGAGATCTTGTTATACTTCTGGTAGTCCAGGGCACGTTGCCAGATTTTTTCCCTCGAGCCTCGAGCAGTTCTAAGCACCGGGGTTCTCGTGCCATGGTTCCCGCACCACGTGTTCCACCACCCTCTCAGCCAACCAGAGGTGGGGGTCGAGGTATAGAGGTGGATGTCAGGCAGTTAGAGGTGGAGGCCAGACTACTAGAGGTAGAGTTCAGCTAGCAGGAGTCAATCCCAGGAATGTAGTTCAGAGTGGTGGGGACCAACCCCGATGTTATGCTATTCCATCCAGACCTGAGGTTGAATCCTCTGATGCGATTATCACAGGTACGGTTTTAGTTTACAGCAGGGATGGTTCGGTTTTATTTGATCTAGGGTCCACATATTCGTATGTGTCATCTTATTTTACTCCTTATTTGGTTATGACTCGTGATTCTCTGAGGACTCCTGTATATGTGTCTACGCCTACTACTTGGCCTTTTTTGAAGTTGAGTTTATTCCGTGAAGTTAATCGTTTAGGTGAAATTGGTTATAGCTATTTTCCCTTGCCGAGATTGTGTGGTTTCTCTTATAATTCCGTTGTTGATAATGTTGTTTGCCTTGTTGACTCCCTTGCCATGATGTGATGGTTTCTATTATGCTTTATGTTGTTACTAATATTGTTTGTATTGTTGACTCCCTTGCGGGGATGTTGTGGTTTCTATTACTGGTTATGATGTTAATGATATTGTTTGTATTGTTGAATCCCTTGCCGGGATGTGGTGATTTATGGGTCATATTGTTGGTTTTCCTTGCCAACCTGTCATTCTTGATATTGTTTGGGTGAGGAAGTGTGTAAAGCACAAAGGGTGATGCCGTGTATTGTTAGGATGAGAGTGTTAAAGCACGAAGGGTGATGCCGTGCAATGTTATGATACTAAAGAACGAAGGATAATGCCATGACATGTTATGAAATTAAAGCACGAAGGATAATGTCGTGCCATGTTGTGATATTAAAGCACGAAGGATAATGTCGAGCCGTATCTATCTATTTATTGTGAGAATCAGAGTAAAAGCACGAAGGGTGATGTCGTGCACTTTTTTTTTGTGAGAATGAGAGTAAAGCACGAAGGGTGATGTCGTGCTCTTGTTTTGGTGAGAATGAGAGTAAAGCACGAAGGGTGATGCCGTGCAATTGTTTTGGTGAGAATGAGAGTAAAGCACGAAGGGTGATGACGTGCACTTGTTTTGATGAGGATGGGAGTAAAAGCACGAAGGGTGATCTCGTGCACTTGTTTGAGTGAGAATGAGGGTAAAGCATGAAGGGTGATGTCGTGCACTTGTTTTGGTGAGAATGTGAGTAAAGCACGAAGGGTAATGCTGTGCACTTGTTTTGGTGAGGATGAGACTAAAAGCACGAAGGGTGATGTCGTGCACTTGTCTTTGCATTTTAATTCGTTATTCTAAATTTTGATATTCCTATTGATATCTTACTACATTTATTGGCAAGATTTGATATTCCTCCTTTACGCCATGGTGATTTCTGAGTTACAGACTAATTCCGGTGGATAAATCTTGAAGAGATTTTGATAAGGGATCTTATTGAAAAGTATCATCGAAAAAGCAATGGTTTGAAATGACTATATTTGAATGACTTATACATCGAAGGTATATTTGAAAATCACTAGTATTGCCTAAACTGGTATTTGGAAGTAAATTATTGGGAAATCATCTTTGAGTAGTTTCGTATTTTGAAAGAAATTTTTTTTTACGCAATTTTTTTTGTTAAATATACTTATATCTACTTTTGGAGAAAAATATATTTTCGAAGGAAACTCTCCCATACTAAAATGATTTTATTTGCAAAAGTTTTTCATATGAATTGTTGTTTAAAGATTTCCACCAGTTTATGGATTTTAGTGACTAAGGCCCGATGTGAACAAACCGATGTAAAGTTGAGTTATTGGTGTTTTCTATCGTAGTGTGTTTCCTTTCGGTTCGGCTTGTTTTGTTATCCATCTTTCTGGGTATTTTTGTGCTGTTTTGTGATTGATTTCTGTAATTGCCTTTCGCTTTATATTGTCATTATCGTAAATTATTCCGTGAAGTCTTAGATATATGTAACATTCTGTCATTTCTGCATTCATGTTATTTATCTTGTAGACCAGTCGTGTCTTGACTAGTCCTCGTCACTACTCCACCGAGGTTAGTCTTGATACTTACTGGCCACCGTTGTGGTGTGCTCATACTACACTTCTGCACATTTTTGTGTGCAGATCCAGGTTCATATTGTAGTAGTTGTGTGGATGATTGTCGAGGAGACTCAAGGTTACCTGCTGCTGCGTTCGCAGGTGTCAGACTCACCTTCTTTGCATTTATTATTCATACTATGTTGTATCTATTTCCAAATAGTTGTACTTAAAAGTTGTAGATGATTCGTAGAGCTTATGACTTGTACTACCGGTTTTGGGAAAGTTTGTACATTCTGTTGAGATTCTATATCAAGACTGTTAGTTTTCCTTTATTTATTGTTGTTATTCAGTAACTGCTAGGCTTACCTAGTCCCTAAGACTAGGTGCCATCACGATACCCAATGGAGGGAAATTGGGTCGTGACACAAATATTGCAAACTCTTATGATCCATTAACACCTCACATGACATGCCATACAGATAATGCCTCCAAATCTTCAGCGCGTGGACAATGGCTGCTAACTCCAAATCATGAACTGGATAATTATTCTCGTGGATCTTCAACTGAAGCGAAGCATATGCAATAACCTTGCCATCCTGCATCAACATTGCACCAAGTCCAACCCGAGATGCATCACAGTACACAGTATATGGCCCTGAACCTGTGGGCAGAACCCAACACTGGCGCCGTAGTCAAAGTTGTCTTGAGCTTCTAGAAGCTCGCCTCACACTCTTCTGACCACCAAAACTGGGCACACTTTTGAGTCACCCTGGTCATCGGGGCTGCAATAGAAGAAAACCCCTCCACAAAATAGCCCTCCAAACCTAAGAAACTCCGGATCTCTGTAGTTGATGTGGGTCTAGGCCAATCCTTAACCACTGAAATCTTCTTAGGATCCACCTGAATACCCCTTGCTGATACAACATGACCTAGAAATGCAACTGAACTCAACCAAAACTCACATTTCGAAAACTTGGCATATAACTGACTGTCTTTCAGGGTCTGGAGAATAACTCGAAGGTGCTGCTCATCCTCCTCCCGGCTGTGGGAATAAATCAGAATATCATCAATGAAGACAATCACGAAGGAATCTGAATAAGGCCTGAACACTCGGTTCATCAAGTCCATGAAAGCTGCTGGGGCATTGGTCAACCCGAATGACATCACTAAGAACTCATAATGCCCATAACGAGTGCGGAAAGTTATCTTAAGGACATCGGATTCCCTAATCCTTATCTGATGGTAGCCATATCTCCAATCAATCTTCGAAAATACATTGTCACCCTGAAGATGATCAAACAAATCATCAATCCTCGGCAACAAATACTTATTCTTGATGGTAAAATTGTTCAGCTGCCGATAGTCTATGCACATCCTTATCGACCCATCTTTCTTCTTAACAAACAATACCGGCGCACCCCAAGGCGAGACACCAGGACTAATAAAGCCTTTATCAAGCAAGTCCTGCAATTGTTCTTTCAACTCCTTCAACTCTGATGGGGCCATACGATATGGCAGAATAGAAATGGGCCGAGTATCCGGAGCCAAATAAATGCAAAAGTCAATATCCCTATCGGGTGGCGTACCAGGCAGGTCTATAGGAAACACCTCTGGAAACTCACAGACAATGGGCATAGACTCCATAGACGGAACCTCGGCACTAAAATCGCAAACATAGGCTAGATAGGGCAAACACCCCTTCCCGACCATACGCCGAGCCTTCATATATGAGATAACTCTGCTGGACGAATGACCAGGAGTCCCTATTCACTCACGTCGAGGCAACCCCGACAATGCTAAGGTCACACTCCAGGATGGAATGATAAGGAGACAACCAATCTATCCCCAAGATAACATCAAAATATACCATATCAAGGAGTAGAAGATCTACACTGGTCTCAAGACCACCAATAACCACAACACATGAATGGTAGACACGATCTACCACAATAAAGCATAATAGAAACCATCACATCATGGCAAGGGAGTCAACAAGGCAAACAACATTATCAACAACGGAATTATAAGAGAAACCACACAATCTCGGCAAGGGAAAATAGCTATAACCAATTTCACCTAAACGATTAACTTCACGGAATAAACTCAACTTCAAAAAAGGCCAAGTAGTAGGCACTATCAAGGAAATACCAATAACATATATGTATAACAATTAGACCTAAGTAGCACTTAAAGGAATAGTCATATAAATCACAATGTAAGACTCACGGGCATGCTTGAATCCAACGAATAGATGTTCCAACTACGGTTAGTCAACTAAAAGGCTAGATGACACTAATTATAGTCAATTAGGCAACTAGGAGGATAAATATAGCATGATGATGAGAGAAGTAGAATATTCAGTTAAGTCAAGTAAGGTAAAATAGCCAATGAAGGAATCCAAAAACAAATAATTCTAATTTAAATAGGAAGGGATGAAATTAACAACCAAGGGTTCAAATGTAACAATTACAAATCATACACAGGTAATATAAGAACCTACGAGTCCTAAAAGGCCAATCTAATTGCAAATAAGTATGAGTACGCACTCGCCACCTTGTATACACGGACTACAATCAACAAAGAAGACTCAATCCTGAGGGGTAGTTCCCCCACACAAGGCTAGGCAAGATACTTACCTCGACTCCAAGAATCCAAATCAAGCCTCTAGCACCGCTTTTCCTCTCGAATCCGACTCCGAAACACTCATATCTAGACATAATTTACCCAATAACATCAATAAATGCTAAACAATTCAATTCCAATGCTTAATTATAGAATTCCCAACATTCTTCCTAAAATTTAAAAAATCGACCCCGGGCCCGCTTTGTCAAAACACGAGGTTTAGACCAAAACCCAATCACCCATTCACCCACGAGCCCGAATATATAATTTATTTTGAAATCCGACCCCAAAACAAGGTCAAATTCCCAAAAATTCATAATGCCCTAACTCTACCCAAAAGTCTCAATTTCTACCTTTGGTTTCATCTTTTTAGGCCTAAACTCTAATAGATGTTAATGAGAAATGGAAGGAAACGATTTAAAGATTAATTACCTAAGATATTATGGTGAAGAAGTCTCCCATGAATCTCCCAAGAGGAGTGAAGAATATGAAGTTAAGAAAAATGGGTTTAATCCCGTAATGTATTCTGTTTTGGACACTTAAAATCACTGGGCGAAAATACATAGTGCGTTCGTGGCCAAACCTCCGCGTTCGCACAGGGTTAACAAGGGATGCCTCTGCGTTCGTGTGCTAAGTGCCGCGTTCGCACAAGGTAATTACTACCCAGGTCCCCAGGTCCCCTCTTTTACTGTGCGTTCGCAGCCCAACCCCTGCGTTCGCACAACAGGTCCTACATAGCCCTCCGCGTTCGCACTTGACATGGTGCGTTCGCACTGAGTACTTCCTACCCAGACCCCCCAGACCTCTATAACCCTGTGCGTTCGCACTCCCTTGAGTGCGTTCGCATAGGGTGAAATACCTGGACACCAGAATATGCATTAAACACCAGATTTTTCTATGTTTTCACACCCTGACACCTACCCGAAACTCACCCGAGCCCTCAGGGCTCAAATCTCAATATGCACACAACCTCAAAAACATGCTACGCACCTATTCGAGTAATAAAATCACAAAAATAACATCATAAACATCATATTAAACCCCAAAATCAATGAATTTTGTCAAAGCTTCTTTAACATCCACTTTTGCATTTAAGGTCCGTATCACGTCAAACTAAGTCCGTTTAGTTCCAAATTTCACAGATAACACATATAAAGCATATTGAACCTGTTCCGGGCTCTTGAACCAAGATACGGGCTCGATACCACAGGTTTCAGCTCAAATTTCTTTTCCGAAAACCTTTATATTTTTCAAAAAACAATTTTCTATAAAAATTCATTTCTCTGACTTGGGACCTTGGAATTCAATTTCGGACATACGCCTAAGTCCCATATTTTCCTACCGACCATCCGGAACTGTCAAATCACGGGTCCGGGTTCGTTTACCAAAAACGTGGATCGAAGGTAACTTTATTCAAATTTCTAACACAAAAATTATCATTTTTATCAGTTTTTCACATATAGGCTTCCCGGCTACACGCCCGGGTTGTGCACGCAAATCAAGGTCAGAAAGGAGGAGGTTTTCACGGCTTCGGAACATAGAATTAGCTAGAAACATATAGGAGATGGTTGGAGCTATTGAAAGACTATGACATCACCATCTTATATCATCCGGGGAAGGCCAAGGTGGTGGCCTATGATTTGAGTAGGAAGTCAACAAGTATGGGTAGTCTTGCATATATCCCGTCCTTGGAGAGACTGCTTGCTTTGTATGTTCAGGCTTTAGCCAATCGGTTTATGATATTGGATGTTTCTGAGCCCGACCATGTTTAGCTTATAGAGTTGCTCGCTCTTCATTATTTGGTCGTATTCAAGATCAGAAGTATTGTATTGGTAAAAAAGAGTTTCACACGTAAGCCAACTTTTGACAACTCAGCCAGTCACGTGGAAACAGGAAAATGTGATAGCTGGATGTGATTTTTTGAAGAGGTACGACACAACGAGGCACGATTCAGTAAACCCTCGAGCTTATTAGCAACGGGAAACTCAACTTGATCAAACAGGAGAGAGGCACGATTAGAATGAATCTAGACAAAGCTACGGGCAGATTCAAAGACCCACAATTGATTACTGGAACATTATGTAACTGTACCCGAATTATTATTATCCTTTGTAACACCTCATTAATATCATAATTAGTCATTAGTAAGCAGCCATAGCAAGAGTTGTATGATATAAGAATCTCCTATATAAAGGAGGGGAATACAGCTTGTAAAGGCAACTAATTCTCCAATACAATTGACTTCTATTTTCTATATTTCTGCAATATTTTCTATTATGAATTTTTCTCCATTTCTTTGATTATCAGTAACCCTTGTTTATCTTAAAAATAAGCTTTAGTCAAAGGGTCTAATTCTTTGGTTAAACAAATTTGTTCCATTATCGGGAATCTGAAAATCTTTGTTTACTTTTCAAGTGATATCCTCTGAATTATGTCAAACTCCAATGACAACAACCAGCAAAGGAGTGGAACCAAGCTTTGCAAGAATTTGCGAGAGGATTACCGGCAGCATTACCTACACCGCCGACACCCCCAATAACACCATCACCATGGAAAATCCTTAGTCTGGGTTGGCAAACTCAGGAAAGGGAGATACTCCTAATGAATCTCTCGAAACGAGACCAGGTATATCTGATAACTCAGAATTACAAAATTTAGTGCTAACCATACAGAAACAGATGAAGGAGCAGAATGATAGCATCGAACAAAATTCTTGGAGTACCACCTATCATCAAAGGCATTGATGTTGATAGATATTGTCAACAATCTTGGAAGCCAGGTGCGGCACCCTTGCCTATACTTAAGAAGTTTAAAATGCCTGACGTTCCCAAATGTGATGGAACAACTGACCCACGCGATCATGTGACTGCTTTCACTACTGGGGTAAAAGGTAACGACTTCACGAAACAAGAGATTGAATCAGTCCTTGTCAAAAAACTTGGGGAAACACTTACCAAAAGGGCCCTAACCTGGTATTCTCTTCTCCCTGAAAATTTTATTGACTCTTTTGCTGAGCTTGCAAATTCGTTTATAAAAGCACACTCTGGTGCACAAAAATTTGAGAAGAGAATGGAAAACATATTCAAAATAAAACAAGGAGACACGGAACAACTCCGTTAGTTTCAAATCCAAGTAGAAGAAACCCAGATCACTGGTGTGAATTTCATAACGATCATGGGCACAAAATTGCGGATTGTAGATTTTTACAAGGTGAAGTAGATTTTTTTTTTAAAACAGGGGTATTTAACATAATTGTTTAGTGATAAAGGTAAACAGGCATATATGAGGAACAAGCAGCAGCCCCCAAAGCGTCCTTCTCCAAAACAACCCGTCAACATACACGGGGGTCAAGAAGTAAACAGAGTGATTTGCAAAATGACCACAAAGTTCACAATTACACATGGGAAACGGGCTCGTGAAAATATGGAAGAAGGCGATATAACCTTCGATGATGCAGATATCAGTGGATTAATGCTTCCGCACAACGATGCTCTAGTAATATCTTTACTTATTCATGACACTAACGTAAAAAAAGTGTTGATTGATCCAGGCAATTCAGTCAATATCATTTTGCTAAGAGTCGTGGAAGAAATGATACTGGGAATCAAGTAATCCCAAAATCACGAGCCATATCAGGGTTTGATAACTCTACGGTTATAACAAAATGAGAAATTGAGCTTAGCACTTATGCTGAAGGGGTGATCAAAAGTGACAGGTTCCAAGTCATCGATACTGACATGGCTTATAACGTGATCATTGGAAGGACATGGATCCACGACATGAAAGCGATACCCTCCAAGTTGCACCAGGTAATTAAATTCCCCTCTGATGCATGATTTAACAAATCAAAAGAGATCAACAGACCGCAAGAAATATAAACTTTGTGGTACACTACAATAATAAAATAGAGGTGGAAGAATTACGAGATAAGGGAATCTCCCAACCAGGTAACGCAGCCCAAACAGGCATGGAAGAAATTACTACCCAAATAGGTACGAAAGTTATTATTGCTGAAACAGGTACGAAAGAAAATACTTACGAGAAGGAGAATCAAGTTACCACGGAAGGTGTACTGTACCACACAGATACAGATTCCAGACCGGACATTATTCGTGAACCGGAGGAAGATGATCACATCAAAACAACTACGGAGGAGCTCGTATCTGTTCCATTATCTTAACAAAATCCCGAGCAGAAAGTGTATATAGGCACGAGGCTAGGCCTCGCTCGAAGAGGTAAGTTAATTGATTCTTTAAAGGCTAACGAAGACTGCTTTGTGTGGTCCCACTCAAATATGACAGGCATCCCACCAGAAGTGATGACTCATAAACTAAATGAAGATCTATCCTTCGTACATGTTAAGCAAAAGAAAAGAAAGCAAGGACCATTGAAGAACCAAGTGAGCGACGAAGAGGTACAGAAAATCTTGAAGATTGGTTCGATACGAGAGGTAACGTACCCTAAATGGCTAGAAAACACCGTGGTAGTACCTAAAAAGAATGGCAAGTGGATAGTATGCGTAGGTTATACTGACTTAAATAAAGCATGCCCCAAAGATTCATTCCCATTGCCACATATAAATCAAATGATTAATGCCACAACAGGTCATGAATTATTGAGCTTCTTAGATGCATATTTTGGTTATAATCAGAATAAAATGAATCCCTCAGATGAGGAAAAAACTTCCTTCATTACAAACAGGGGGACTTACTGTTATAAATTTATGCCTTTTGGCTTAAAAAACGCTGGAGCCACCTATCAAAGGTTAGTGACTAAAATGTTCCAAGAACATCTTGGAAAGACGATGGAAGTCTATATTGATGATATGTTGGTAAAATCAACACAAGCACAAGACCATTTCAAGCATCTCTTTACTACTTTTGATATTTTACGCATGTATAATATGAAGTTAAATCCAGAGAAATGCTCTTTTGGAGTGCAATCAGGTAAATTTTTGGGTTTCCTTATATCAAATAGAGGAATAGAGGTATATCCCGCTCAAATTAAAGCTATAGAGGAAATACCTGATATTTAAACAAATAAAAAGGAAGTTCAAATACTGACACGGAGAATAGCAGCAAGACCTCAAGAAGTAGATTTTAACAAATCTTGAATGATAAATCTTCCGAAAAAAGTTTTAAATTCTTCTCAGATCTTAAAAAGTAGAATCAGTTCGAATGAACTGAAGAATGTCAGCAAGCCTTCAAGAATATGAAGATTTATCATTCGAAACCACCACTGCTTTTAAAGCCAAAAGAAGGGGAGAGATTGTAAATCTACCTAGGTGTCTCAGAAATTGCTGTAAGTGCGGTATTAAGAAAAAGGTAAACAATCACCTATCTATTATGTAAGTAAAACTTTGCTAGATGCCGAGACTAGATATCCACATCTGGAAAAGTTAGCCTTAGCTTTAATAATGGCATCTAGAAAATTATGACCCTATTTTCAATGCCACCCAATCACCGTTATGACCTCATATCCTTTAAGAAATATTCTACATAAACAGGAACTGTCGGGAAGATTAGCCAAGTGGGACATAAAATTAAGTGAGCATGAAATAATCTATCAGCCTAGGACTGCAATTAAGTCTCAAATACTAGCTGATTTTGTTGCTGACATAAGTAATAACACTGTACCTGAAGTAGAAAAAGAGTTACAACTCTTTAATGGTGCTAATCCAGGCCTATAAAAGGTGCCAGCTTAGGCATAGTCTTAATATCCCCGATGGGTGAAAAAACACGACAAGCTATCAAGTGTTATCCTATAAATAACAATGAAGCAGAGTACGAAGATGTTATTGTAGGGCTTGAACTCGCACGGGAGCTCTCCATCGACCAAATTGTGATCAACAGTGACTCCCAACTTGTAGTAAATCTGATACAGGGGACTTACATCGCTCGAGAGACTAGAATGCAACAGTATCTCGAAAAAGCACGAGAGCTCGTGAGACAATTCAAAACATGGAAGGTAATGCAAATACCTAGAAAGGAAAATGCAGAAGCAGATGCACTAGCTAACCTCGCAGCAGTCTCGGAAGTAACGAACAAAGACAATACAATTGTTGTTCAACTATCTTATTCAATAATAGACCAGGACAGGAATGAGGTAACTTTCAACAACCTAACCTGGGACTGGAGCAGAATGGCACCGTATCTGAAGACAGGAAAGCAACTCAAGCGGAATTTGTTCAGGCAATATGGGTAGTCTTGCATATATTCCGGTCTGGGAGAGACTGCTTGCTTTGGATGTTCAGGCTTTAGCCAATCGGTTAAAAAGAGTTCACACGTAAGCCATATTTTGACAACTCAGCCAGTCACGTGGACACAGGAAAACACGACAGCTGGATGTGATTATTTGAAGAGGTACGGCACAAAGATGCACGGTTCAGTAAACCCTCGAGCTAATCATCCACGGGAAACTCAACTTGATCAAAACAGGAGAGAGGCACGGCCAGAATGAATCTAGACAAAGCTACAGGTAGATTCAAAGACCCACAATTGATTATTCGAACGTTATGTAACCATACCCCAATTACCGTTATCCTTAGTAACGCCTCATTAATGTCATAATTAGTCATTAATGAGGAACCATAGCAAGAGTTGTATGTTATAAGAATCTCCTATATAAGGGAGGGGAATACAACTTGTAAAGGCGTTTGATTCTCAAATATAATTGACTTCTATTTTCTATATTTTTGCAATATTGTCTATTATACATTTTTCTCCATTTCTTTGATTATCAGTAACCAGTATTCATCTTAAAACTAAGCATTAGTCAAAGGGTCTAATTCTTTTGTTAAACAAGTATGATGATCCTCATTTGTGTGTCCTTGAGTTATGCATGTGAAATTTGGTAAGAAACGGAGGTCATTTGACAGATTCAGACCCGCAGTTGTGAAATTTGAAACTTTGAAAGTTCTTGAGATTTTCCTTTTATTTTTATGCTAAATTTGTTGTTTAAGATGTTATTTTGGCAATTTGATCGCATGAGTAAGTCCGTAGGATATTTTTGAGGTTGTGTGCATGTTTGGTTTGGATCCCCGATGGCTCGAATGAGTTTCGGATTTGTTTAAGGGTGTTTATGCTTAGGAAATCACTGGTGGTGCACCAGTTCTAGTGTGCCCGCACCTGCGAGGGATTTGTTTAGGGGTGTCTATGCTTAGGAAATCACTTGTGGTGCACCAGTTCTAGTGTGCCCGCACCTGCGAGCCTAGGGCTGCAGGTGCGACTTCATAGGTCCGGAACTTCAGCCACAGGTGCGATCCAGCACAACCTGCCCTCTTTCCACAAGTTTGACAAGTTCCCGTAGAAGCGGTTCCGTAGAAGCGGATAAACCTATGCAGCTGCGGCCCTTAGTGGCCTTGCCCATTTCCGCAGGTGCGACCAATTTTCCGAACGTGCGCTTGCGAGGTTCGGGCAGTGTTTTGTAAGTTAGAGCTTCAGTCGTTTTCATTTTCAAATCTTCACAAAAATAAAAGACTTAGGGCGATTTTTCTCAAGATATTTTCTTCCTAAATCATAGGTAAGTGTCCATTCACCAATTTCTTTCAACTCTCTAATATTTTTTATCAACTTTTCTAAAACATTCTAGGGTTTTAATGGTAGAAAATTGGGGATTTGGGTAGAGTTAGGGATTTTTGTATTATTGGAATTTAGACCTCATTTTGGGGTCGGATTCCGAAACTAATTACACATTCGAGCACGTGGGTGTATGTGTAATCGATTTTTGGTCCGAACCTTGTGCTTTGACCAAGCGCGCTCGGGGTCGATTTTTCACTTTTGAGAAAGAATGATAGAAAACCTATAATTAAGCATTCAGGTTGAATTATTTAGCACTTATTGATATTATTAAGATAATTATGTTTAGATACAATTGAATCGTAGGTGAATTCCAAAGGGAAAGCGGTAATTGAGGCTTGAGTTTGGTCGTGGAATTTGAGGTAAGTGTTTTTCTTAACCTTAGCTTGAGGGAATATGTATCATGTATTATTTTCTACGTGTTAGTATAAGGTGCACCGTATAGTTGTGGTGACGAGTATCTATACGTTGGTGTCAAGCATGCCGTGAGTCGAATATTGTGATTTATGTGATTTTTCATTAAGCATTACTTGAGTTTAATTTGATAATTATACATGTTGGTGGTATTTCTTGATATTGAGAATTGTTGAGTATTGGTTCAAGTTAAGAATTATTACGTTATTGATTTGTTTGGGTGAGGAAGAGTGGTAAAGCACGAAGGGTGATGCCGTGCCGCTTCATTTGATTTATTGTGAGACTGAGCGTAAAAGCACGAAGGGTGATTCCATGCCGTATTATGATATTAAAAGCACGAAGGGTATTGTCGTGCCGTTTCTATTGATTTATTATGAGGATGAGAGTAAAAGAACGAAGGGTGATGTCGTGCATTCTATTTATTATTTGGTGAGGATGAGAGTAAAAACACGAAGAGTGATGTCGTGCACTTGTTTTTGTGCTGTTATTTCTGTTGTTTAAATTTATATCTAATTTGTTGCTTTACTTCTTATCTCCATTAGCTGATATTTCCTCCCTTCAGCATGTTCCCCCTTTCCTTGTATTTAGCTGCTTAATTCTTGTTGTTATTATTTTCTCCGTATGTGATTAAACTACACAGGTTTAGTTGGTTATCGTGTCCTAGCCTCGTCACTACTTCACCGAGGTTAGGATCAACACTTAATTAGTACATGGGGTCAGTTGTACTGATGTCACACTATACACTTTTGTGCAGATCTCGGTACTGGACTCTTTGGATCTTAGATCAGGGTTGCTGCCTTCAGTCCAGCAGACTACAATGTAGTTCTGCAGACCTCTACAGGCCTTGGCATCCCCTTCTATTTCATTTCGATTATGTTCTCATTTACTTCTGACACAGATGTGTACTTATATTTTGTTCAGACTCCTACTTGTAGTATTCATAGATAGTCCGTGAGATTGTGACACTTGTTTTGGGAGTGCTTTGGTTCTGGATTTTGTATTAGTACTATATCAAATTGTTGAATCATGTTATCTCGTATTTTATATTCTGTGATTTTATTATAAAGTCTTGTAAAATTGTTAAAGATAAAGGAATAAGTAGTTAATCAGTAATGTTATCTTTCCTAGCAGGTTAAATGTTAGGCGCCATCACGGTCCCGACGGTGGGAAATTCGTGTCATGACAACAATAATAATAAAAAGATAAATAATAATAATAAAAAAAGTAAAGTTGGGTTGCCTCCCAACAAGCACTTGATTTAACGGCGCGACACGACATGAACTACTTTTTGCCTCCACCTCGAGCTTATGAATTGAACCCCATGTTTTGATTCAAACTTATGATTATGCTCCTGGGGTGGTGGAACAAATCTAACTGGCCAAAGGAAACTATGTAGTATTCTGCACTTCTTGGCCTTTAGATGAGGTGTGTAATTCTAACTTTCTGGAAAGAAGAATTCCAGAATGTAGGCACCTTGTTCCTCATTCCTCGACTCCTCAAGTGGCTCAGATGACTCTATTTTTATATCATCATCCAATCACAATGTGGAAAAGTTCTTGGAGTGCGTACCAATGCGCTCAACTACATGAACATTGGGACTGCCTACTTCCTCAACACCCATGACACAAGAGTCAGCTAAATATGTATCATCAACGTCCTTGGTTGACTCTAGTATCTCTTCTACAATATGGACATCCTTAAAATCTAGTTCGATTGATTGTTTGAGTTCTACTCTGACCTCCTCTGTTAGCACCTCGATTTCTACATCTAATACATGATCCTTTTGGCTACTATCCATAATATTTCCTTGCTGAGCATTAAAAGCTTCAACCACTTGACTCACTTGAGCCTCCAAGTTGCGAATAGTTGCCTCTTGCCTTTCTATCTGCAGTTGTTTCTTATTATTTTGTTCCAGGAGGCACTTTAACATATCTTTGATCTCCTTCAGGTCAGCTATCTTGGGTTCTTTGTTCCTATTTACTCCACTAGAAAAAGTAGAACCATCGTAGCAAGAGATTAGGGGAGGATAAGAAATATACGCACAACCATGAAAGTGACCATCTTCACCACATATATCACACACATTCCACACATAAGATTGAGTGGTGCACATAACTCGCTCTTGGAACTATTTTGATAATTTTGCAATGGGTGGTTTCCTCTACAATATGCATAAAGAGGATCAAAAGTAGAATTACCAACATCAAATCTCTAATAATTCCAAGATGCCATGTGTTTCAATTCAAAAATAAAAATTTAAAAAATAATCAGATACAAGAAAACAAAAATAAAATTCAAATTCGCAACCTAGAAATATGTACACCATCAGCTACACCGTTAGTTCCTCGGCAACGACGCCAAAATTTGATCACACCCAACTATGCCTTATAAAAAGACTAAGTGGTCGCTGCAAATACAATCCGGCCTAAGAGTCCGGAGTCGAATCCCCGAGAGAACTAACATTTCGCCATAATTGTTCAATATCGCTAAGAAGAAAAGCTCGAATAAATTCCTAAGTTATAAAGATTCAGATTCTTATATCTAACTAACTAACTACGAAACTGAAGCAGTAAATTAACAACTAAAAATACTAAGGGTTGGAGATTAAATTTAGGAGGTCTAGAGTGTGTCAAAAGTCCTCAAATTACCCTTTTTCCATGTATATATACCAAGTAGGGTCGGGCCCAAATAATTATATCTTCTCCTACGAAAAAAGGGACAACTTTCCCCGACAGGACATACATGGCTGCACATTGATCGCGCACTTTAGCCAGTATTCCTTGGGTTTTTACTCAGACATCAAAGATCCAAATCACTTGAATTCATTCCATAACTTCTACATAGCTCGAAATTACTCCTACAAGGAATCAAATATACAATTAGTGCAAAACACTAGCGATTAAAACTCAAACTCAATTAAAGTGCAGTAAATTAGAGTGTAATAAGCGACTAAAACACGTAATTGTAGCCTATCATCAGTAAACTACGTATTTTGTCCTATTTTTATTTGGGAAACTAAATGTAGTAATTGCCATTTCATCGTTTGGTCACATATTAGTCTTGATCACCAATTACTTGTATGTGAATAACATACATTTAAATATTCCTTTCTTCATTTTGATTATTTTTATTATAAAATCTCAGAGAACTTTATTTAAGTAACATGAACTAATGGTGTAAAATATGTTTACACAATAAAATTACTAATTAAGTAACTGGTAACAAATCTTTCTGTTGAAAACATAATCTTTATGATAATCATCAATTGGGGACATTGTAAAAAATCTTAAATACTTATGTATCAAATAAATAATTCCTAATAAGGCCGTCTTGAGGTGACCAAGGTTTTGCGTGGAGCCCTACCATATGAATTAAAATAATGATTTCTCATTCTTACATTTGAATACTCGTGGAATTAAATATTTTCATTATTTTAAAGCTCAATGAATTTGTTTTGTTTTAACTAACTGTTGTATTCTTCACAGTGTCTTCTTCAATATATAGATAAGCTTTGGTCCTCACTCCTCAGGTGATAACATGATAAATAATAAGACAAAATGGATCCATAAACAACAACATTTGAGCTTTTAGTGGCGAGAAAATAATCTTAAGCAGGCATCTTAGTGATGGTTTATAGATAAAAATCGTGAAATTACTCCATTAGTGCTCAATTCCAAATTAGTCGGTTATATGAATATTCCATATTAATTTCGTCTTTTTAGGAGTACATATTATGTGTACATTATAAAATTGGCATAAATAGAAGCAATCTGTACACAAACAATCAATTTAACACAATTCCCTTCTACTCTTTCTTTTGGTTTTTTTAGTTTAGGATCGCTGATGATTTGCGTGCAACGCCAACATAATTAGTGGAGATTTATCATGGTGCAAAGGTAAAAAAAGAAGTAAAGAGAAAAAAATGTTTATCTGTTTTCGCCACGTACAAGAATAAGAAGCATTAATACTTTATTTACATTTCAAGCTAGTTCTCTATAACAGAGATCTTAGAATCTTTTTTCTTTAAATATGTATCTACACAAACCAAAAAAATTGCAGAAAAACGAACATATTAAAAGCTAGGGTGTAATCACCATCACTTAGAGACACATTAAGTGGCATGTCCCTTGCCAGGATTTAGGATAGGGGTACCTTTGACTGTAGCCATTTCAAGCATGTCACCGTTTCTTTAACCAACTCGTTTACCACTATATTAGGTACGTTCACAATTTTATCCATCAAATTTATAAGACGTGTATGATTTTCTAATCATAGCCTCGTATGGTTAGAAAATCATGCACATTTTTCAATTTTGACTGATGTGATTGTGAAGGCACTTAATATAGTAGTAAACTCATTGGCTAAAGAAGTTGCGGCATGCTTGAAATGCCTACAGTCGAAGGTAACTCCTAAGCCTAATCTTAGAGGGGACATGCCACTGATTGCGCCACTAACTATCGGTGATCTAGAACAATTCCATTTCAATATTTTCTTCGGCAATCTCATACCTAATCTTGAAGGCATTGTTGGGATTAAAAAATTTGGGTTTTGATGAAGGTTATATGGTTGGGGCAATTTTTGGGATAATTTGTATGTCTCGCAGTTGTGAACCATTTATGAGAATAAAAACTTAAAAAAGAAGATGAAATATGATCTCCAAAATGGAAGAAATGTACATAGAGGAAGTTTAAAATGCAATTGTGAGATGAAAACAAAGGAACAAAGAGGGGGGTTTTATAGTTGTTCCAAGGGAATATGGCAAAGTTAGAAAGAATCCAACAATTATGAAATATGAGAAACTTATAAATAACTTTCTATATGGTTTTACAATTAGATTTCAGAATTCAAAATCACACCTAACTTGACTAAATAACCTACCAAAACATAAATTGAATTTAGATAGCATGGCTAAATTATTTCATATCTCAATTTGTCCAGTCAAAAATGTGTAAACCTTAATGTTTTTTCCATATCTGTATATGCATAATACATTTGATAACGGATCCTAAATTTCTAGTACGAGTTAGGTTTTTGGTGTTACAAGATAAATTCTTCACTTTTATTGGATTGCAGCAACGGGTTAAGGTTTTTAGGGATAGTAAAGAATTGTTAGAATAATACCTCACCCCAAAACTTAGCAATTTAGAAGTTGAACCTAAAGTTCTTAGAATTAAGAAAATATTAATACTTTGGGAAAGTTGGATACTCATTGTGACTTATTGATGTAGTATTTGATCATTGAGTTGATTACAAGAATTGGAACTTAAATTGTTGCTTGGAAAGTGGCTCTACTCACAAAAACATTCCCACAAAGTTTTTGATATAATGCTTTAAAGAGTCAACATGTGCTTAATTGGAACAAGTGAATATATGTTGACTAAGTATATTCTAGTTAAAACTTATATATTTTACTCGAGGATTATAGTCGTCTATTTTTCATATTTTTACGCTTTATTACATGATCTTACATGTTAAAGTTTCAAGAGTTAGATAGATCTTTTAGAAATACCTTGAGTAATTTTCTTGCTTATACTATGCATACACTCAAGAATATTATTATGAATACTGATAGATCACTTTCAAACAAGATTTAGACTTGAAAAGTCACAAGAAGAAGTTATATAAAGATAAGATTCTTGGGAGTATCCTCTATTTCGAGAAGGGGTCATCGTCCAAGCCGAGGGTCATGATCAAGGCATTGACTTCCTGAAACTACTTGTGCCAAAGTAGGAGCACACGAGCCGAGGGTCACGTTCCTGAGAATTTACTTAGCCATGCTAAGGTATGATATATGAGCGCTGAGTATCATGAAGGCAGTGACACCTCGTGGATTGGGCCTATTCGATCAGGTTAGGACCGAACCCGTACCAATCACACGGTGATTAAGACAGAAATAAGTAAGAATAGTTGGAAATCCCGAAGTATAAAATGAAGTATCTTTTTATAAGAAAAAAAAGAAAAGAATTTCTTTTTGTATATTCATAAATTGTTATTATGAAATTATTTTATAATTGTTGTAAGAATCTTTATGTTTTCTATGCATTTAGATTCTTTGCTCGTAATGTATATTGTATTAAAGTTTCGTCCCCTGTCGTTGAGACTCACTAAGTACAATGGATGGTACTGACGTTCTCTTTTGGGAACTACTGTAATGACCCGACAACTCGTTTTGAGCTCTAGTGCATCGTTCAGCAGTTTGAGGCCATGAGCAGCTTCACCTAAGGTATTATGACTTGTACGTATGGTCGTAATTGAATTTCGGGAGTTTAGGAATTGATATGTAAAGATAATTCTCATTTTCGAAGCTTTAAGTTGGAAGAATCAACTAAGGTTGGATCATTGAATAAATGACCTCGGAATCAAATTTGAAGGTTACATCCGGTTCGTCTGATGATTTTAGACTTGTCCGTATGTTCGGATCGGGTTTTGGATGACCCGATAGCGTTTCAGTGTCTATTGTGGAAGTTGGCATTTTGGAAGAAATTCATAAATTTGGGTTGAAGTGACTTTCAGTGTTATCGATGTCTGTTTGGGATTCCGAATATGAGAATAGCTCCGTTAGTGATTGTGGTATTGGAAGCACGATCAGAAGTAAATTCGGAGGTCCATGGGTCATTTTGTAGTAATTTGGCTAAAGTTAGAAATTTGAAAGTTTTTGAGAAGTTTGACCGTAAGTGGACTTTTGATATCGGGGTCGGATTCTTATTCCTGAAGTTGGAGTAGGTCCGTGATGCCAAATGCGACTTGTGTGAAAAATTTGAGGTCAATTGGATGTGATTTGATAAGTTTCGGCATCGTATGTTGAAGTTCGAAGTTCTAAAGTTCATTAAGCTTGAATTTAAGTGTGATTCATGGTTTTGGCATTGTTTGATGTGATTTGAAGCCTCGAGCAGGTCCGCGTTATGTTTTGGAACTAGTTGGTGCGATTGGACGGGGTCCCGGGGGCCTCGAGTGGTTAACGGATTGAAAATGGAATTTGAGGAAGGGCTGAAGCAACTGATATCTGATGCGATTGACCACAGGTGCGAGGTTGCGGGTGCGAGCTAATGGTCGCAGGTACGGTTTGGGCGAGAGTGAGAGAATTCTGGAGCGCAGGTGCAAGGGTATGTCCGCACCTCCGAAGGCGCAGATGCGAAAAAGAAGGGCGCAGGTGCGGCTTCGTGCTAGGCAGGAGGAATTCGCAGGTGCGAGGCTTTAGTCCCACCTGCAAGATCGCAGATGCGGCTGGTTGACCGCATGTGAAAAATTCGGGCTGTGAGTGCCATTTTCATCACCAAGCATGAGGTAAGTGGTTTATTCTAGTTTTTAGTTAAATACATGATTATATGTGGATTTGAACATGAATTTTTTTTTAGATTGTGGGGTTTTGAGTAGAAGACCTAGAATTTGGTATTTTGGACTGTGACCTCGAATTTGCGCATGGAATTGGAAACAAAATATATATTTGAGTTAGTAAAGTTATGGGTAATCATTATTTTTTAAGAAATTTCAAAATCCAGGCACATGGGCCCGAGGGCGATTTTTGTCAACTTTTTGACCAGGGTTAGAAATTTTTATAAATTGGATTATAATCGGTATTTGAGCATATATAAGTGGGTTTGCATAATTATTGGTTAGTTTTGGGGAATTGCGCATCAATTTGAGTCATCGGAAGGGCTTGGAAGCCGGTTATGGAACTTCTGAGCGAGGTAAGTCTCCTTTCTAACCTTGTAATAGGGAATTGTCCCATAGGTGAAATAATTCATTATGTGCTACTATTTGTGGGGGCTACTATTTGTGAAATCACATTATAAAATCCATACTTTTACACATTTTGGTATTTTATTATTGGACCACTAGTAAGTGTCGAAGCCGACCTCTCGTCACTATTTCTTCAAGGTTAGACATGATACTTACTGAGTACACGTTGTTTTTGTATTCATACTACACTTTTTGTGCATTTTTGTTGCACAGGCACATGTATGTCTAGTGGCCTAGTTTGGCACAACGACATGGTTGTTACGGAGACTTAGGTGAGCTTCACCTCTCGAGACGACCTGCAGCCAGCAGAGTCTCCTTCAGAGTATTGTAATGTATTTTATCTATTGTCCAATTTGTATTCCGGATGGTTATTGTATTACCTTTGTTTCCTAGAAATTGCTCATGCACTTGTGACATCTGGTTCTGGGATGACTATGGGATTTATTTAGTATTTGAATTTGTTAACGAAATCAGTATTTACTCAGTGAAGTTCATTTTATTATTTAATGTAGTGAAAAGAAATAATTTCAAAAGTACTAAAATAATAATTTAATTCACTTCTTGGTGTTGGCTTGCATGACAGTGATGTCCGACGCCATCACGAATTTTAGTGAAATTTGGGTCGTGACAACATGGTATGAGAGCACTAAGTTCCCTTAGGTCTCACGAGTCATGAGCAAGTCTAGTAGAGTCTTGCAGATCGGTATAGAGACGTCTGTACTTATCTTCGAGAGGCTACAGGGCTGTTAGGAGTACTTCTTTTCTTCATTCCTCATCGTGCGGTTTGATTCCTTTGAGGCTTATGACTATGTCTCTTTCCTACTCAATCTTACGCAACGCGAAGCACTTTCTATAAGTCTGGAATTGAGGAATCGTAATAGTACTACAGATGTGATGCATGATGTGTCTCCCTGCGTCGTTTTTAGAGCTATTGTCGTTGCCTTGCGAAAGGATTCTTGCCTACGTGTCGGGAAGTGAATGACTTGAATGGAGGTCTACTTAGAGCACGATTCAGAGATTCGGTATTATATTTCTGGAGGAAAAGAAATCAGACTATAAATGTTCAGGTTTGGGTAGATAAAGTAACGAGACTTGGTGTTTTCAAGTGTGGTGGAATTTTCATATGCGATGTGGTGTCATCGTCCTCGCTTGAATGTTTTAAGTTCGCCGGTGCTATGATCTTCTACAATTTTTCTTTTGGGCAGGATATCGTGAGATAGTATTGTAGAAGCGGCTGTCATAGATCGCGGGGTGCGACGGTTTAGTATTGCATGGGTATTTCTAACGCTGACGTCTCGAGAAGGAGGATCTTCGGAAAGGGTTGAAGTTAGTAGCGATCTATCGGTTCAAGTGCTACAGATATAGATATTGATTTAAGGCAACAACTGGGCTGCAAAGGATGAGGAAGGACATGTGGGAAGCGTCGGGTGGTGGTTAAATTTCTAGAAGGCCATGTGTAAGAAGCAAAAGTGGAGTAGTTGCTTAAAGAAGTGAGTTTAACGTAAAGTGGGAGAGTGGCAGAGTAGAATATGAGTTCAGTACTAGGATAACTACACACCTTGCGGAAAAGTTTAAAGTCATTTGGGAATTTTAGTGGACGGTGATTGGGTCCACAGGCTTAATTTGAAATATGGGCTATTATATGGCGGGATATTAGATATAATAGAAACGAGTTGCTTGATATGAAGAATGATGCAATAGAAATTTTAATTGGAAGATATTTCGCACATTTAGTTAATGTCCATAAGGAGTGAACGAACTGGTATAGTTGGTGACGAGAACGAGCTCAGGATGGGTTATTGATGTCTTAGTGATTGTACCCCGTGCAGCAATGTTGGAAGATGCCAACATGTAATTTCCAAAGGTGGGTTAGCTTGTGTGAGCAGGTCAACGGTCGCGTGGCGAATGATTTTACTAACTATCCAGTAAGAGGTAGAATATGTGAATGTTGCTAGAGATTCAGAGTGTTCATGAAAAGCTAACAGAAGGATTTCGTTAAATTGGGCGGGTTGGTTTTGCAAGATCATGTAAACAATGAAGAAAGAATCTTGGTGGGTTCCAGAGTTATGTAATAGCAGTTTCAGGCTAAGTGGGAGAGTCCCACCGCGTACGGTTGGGTTGCATGGTTATCTACTTGTGGGGTTTCGAGTTATCGGTGTATCAATTATTACAGGTAAGGGAAAAGAACATAAGTGGTAATTTGAGCAATGTAATTGATAGAGGTGTGCTATAGGTGGCCTTATCGACTCATGTTCGGGCTTCAGGATTTATGCTTCGTACAGAAGTAATTTACAAAGGAAGTGATTCAGTCGGGTTCTTTATTAAGATGGGTGTTCATGCGCCAGCGGAGCCTTGGAGTTGATTATATTCGGGATCAAACCAGAGTGGGTGACTCTCAACAACGGTCCTAGTGAATTCAAATGTTAAAATACGGTACCTAAGTATTTTAAATCCGCGGTATGGTTAAGAATCGATCGTTTGTAGTGGATTATGATAAGAGGCACGAAATGTTCTATGATATTGTCATGACCCCAAATCCTAACCCGGCCGTGATGGTGGCTATCGTGGAACTAGGCTAGCCAACAATCACAAATTATAGTTTCTTTCTAAAATCCCAACAATTTTCAACATTTCATAAATTATCTAGAATTACTGAATTCATTAGGAAAAACAAACAGCTAAATAGTCTAAACCATCCCAAAATCCAGAGTCAACATGTCATGAGAATATAAGAAATATACCAACCAGTCAACTATTATAATACAAAACCTCCGAACAAATAACTAGATACAACAAAAGAAGGGAAACCAGAGATGGTGCGGACGATGAACAACTACCTCTATATCCCGAACTCCGGCTCCGCACGGAATAGATGGCTAAAGCTTAGTATCTGCCTCCCGAATCTGCACACAGGGGTGCAGGGAGTAATGTGAGTACGCCAACTCAGTAGTAATGAGAATAAATCAAGTCTAAGTGGCAAGAAACACATAAAAATAAACATCATCAGTTCACAACATTCAAAACCTTTCTTTCCAACAGTATATACATAGCTATATGAAATCATCATGCCTTAAAACCAACTTCAGAAAAATCCTTTGAAAAATATGTTTTCCAACAATTTCAGAAATAAAAATAACCGAATGATTTAGTGTAAAAACGAAATAAATCATAAGTAGCCCCTCTGGCAAAACATGAATCATAAATCGCCCCTCGGGCAGAAAATCACCCAGCACCTCATAGCCACTTAGTATTAGCCCCTCGGGCAACCTCACTATCACTCATTCCTCCCAATCACTCATCACTCGGCACTCAGCACTCGTTAGGTACCTGCGCTCACTGGAGTGTGTGTGCATACTCCGGAGAGGCTCCTGCAGCCCAAACACTAATATGAAGCCACCTCGTGGCGTATCATATCCTCACAAATCAGGCCCGCGGCCTCACTCAGTCAGAACCTCTCAAAAGCCCCTCGGGCGTATCAGTAAAATGGGGTACTCGACCCAAAACATCATTTTTAAATCTTAAAATAGTGTAAATCAGGCTGAGTTTCGAAAAAAATTAAGCACAATGTGACTGAGTTTAAATCACAAATAAACAGTGAGGAAATAGCAGCAAAAAAGCCCCCAAGGGGTCTAAACAAGTCGGCACGAAGCCTCAAACATGGCTTATAGCCCAATTATAGCAATAGTCTTTAGAACATAATTTAACATATGATTTAGAGTAAAATACACAACTCAATAGTTTTCGCGGAGAGGACCAAATCCAGTCCAAAAAATCAGTGTGCGCTACATACTCGTCATCCGACATGTGTGTCATTCTAAAAACAGTGAGAAATATCAAAATCCAGGGTTTCATACCCTCAGGACAAGATGTATAACCATTACTTACCTCTACCGGGCCACAATACTAGTCCGTGATGCTCTTTCCCCTCAAATTGGCTCCCGATTGCTCCAAATCTAACCAAAACCAAATTAACATCATCAATATACGCTAAAAGAACACAACCCAGTCGAAAACTATCAATTTATACAAAATCTCGAAATTCGGCCAAACCAGAGCCCCGGGCCCACATCTCAAAATTCGATAAATTTTACATCACTCGAATCTTCGTCCTCCCACGATTCTATACATACGAAAAGCACTAAAATCGGACCATAATTACCAGCTCAAATCCTCAAAAGAAAATTCGAAATTCCATGCACCTTTCTTCCCAAAATTTGGTTTAATTTCAACAATTTTCCGGTTTAATTACTTAGAAAACGACATAGAAATGAGTTATGAAGCTGAAAACCTTACCTTCAAGTGATTCCCTTTGATTTCCTCTTAAAACCCTCTCAAAAGAGCTCCCAACTCGTTAAATAATGGAGGAAAATGAACTATTCTCACACAAATGGCCTTTAAAACATTCTGCCCAGCAATTAATTTTCCTCAGTGCGATCGCATTTCCAGGGATGCGTTCGGGATGCACAGACCAGTCCACTCTATGCGTTAGCGTACGAAAACACGCGTTCGCATAGCTTAAATAGTTACCCCCCCCCCCCATGCGCCTCAAAACACCCTATGCGATTGCGGACCTTACCCACGCGATCGCACTGCACACAGGACCCACTCTACGCGATCGCAGCCTCCACCCACGCGATCACACTGCATAAAAAACCCATGCTTCCCCCAACTAGCCTATGCGATCGCATTCTTACCCACGAGATTGCATAGACGGACACCATAACAGAACACTAGCGAAATTTGCAACTTCCAACATCAAAACTTGATCCGTTAACCTGTCAAAACACACCGGAGGCCCTCGGGACCTCAACCAAACATGCCACAACAACCCATAACCTTATTCAAACTCAGTAGAGCCTTCAAAATACCAAAAACAACGCAAAAACACCAAAATTACGTAAAATCCAATCCTATGAACTTGAATCTTCTAAATTTCGCCAATGATGCCGAAACCAACCAAAACATCTCCGATTGACCTGAAATTTTTCACACGTATCCAAAATGACATTACAAACTTCATCCGACTTCCGGAATTCCATTCCGACCCCGAAAGCCTAATTTCCACTCCCGACCGGCAATCGCCAAAAACTAACTTTCGCCAATTCATGCCTAATTCTACAATGGACATCGAAACTTCATTCCGAACACACTCCTAAGTCCCAAATCATCTTACGAAACTATCCGAGCTATAAAATCTGCATTCTGAAGTCGTTTATCAATAAGTCAACCCCTAGTTGTCTTTTTCTACTATTAAACTAATTTAAGAGACTAAGTGTCTCAATTCTCACCACGACTACTCCGAACCCGAACAAACTTACCCAAGACAACATTAATAGGCTAAGCAACATATGATGAATCAGAAACATGGGAAATAGGGCTAATCTCATGGAACGACCGGCCGGGTCGTTACATCCTACCCCTCTAAAACAAATGTTCGTCCTCGAATGGGTCTAGAAACATACCTGGAGTCTCGAATAAGTGAGGATATTTGTCCCACATCACCCCGCTCGGTCGCTCAGGTGGAATCCTCCACCTGCTGCCCTCTCCACTGAACCTTCACTGAAGCTATCTCCTTAGACCTCAGCTTTCTGACCTGACGACCCAAAATAGCCACTGGCTCTACCTCATATGACATATCACCCTCGAGGTGAATTGTGCTGAATTTCAAAACATGAAACGGGTCACAAACATACTTCCGGAGCATCGAAATATGGAACACCGGATGAATACTCACCAATCTGGGAGGCAAGGCAAGTCTATAAGCCACCTCGCCAATCCTTTGAATCACCTCAAATGGCCAAATGAACCTGGGACTCAGCTTTCCCCACTTCCCGAACCGCATAACACCCTTCATGGGCGACACCTTCAGAAACACCTTATCCCCAACCATGAAGGACACATCTCGGACCTTCCGGTCCTCATAGCTCTTCTTCCTAGACTTCGCCGTGCGAAGCCCCTCCTGAATCAACTTCGCCTTACCCAACGCATCCTGAACTAGGTCTATACCCAATAGTCTAGCCACGCCCGGCTAAAACCTACCCACCGGAGATCTGCACCTCCTACCATATAAAGCCTCATATGGAGCCATCTATATACTCAATTGATAACAATTATTATATGCAAACTGTGCGAGTGGCAGAACCCCCAAAATCAATGACACATGCATGAAACATATCCTCAAAAATCTGAATAGTACGCTCCGATTGCCCGTCAGTCTGAGGATGAAACGCTGTGCTCAACTCGACTTGAGTACCCAACTCTCTCTGTACGGCTCTCCAAAACTGAGATGTGAACTTAGTACATTTGTCATAAATGGTAGAAACTGGAACCCCATTCAATCGGACAATCTCCCTGATATAAATCTCAGCTAACCGCTCTGAAAAATAAGTAGTACTAATAGGAATGAAGTGTGCGGACTCGGTCAGCTGATCCACAATAACCCATATAGCATCAAACCTCCTAGAAGTCTCTGGGAGTCCAACTACGAAGTCCATGCTGATCCGCTCCCACTTCCACTCTGGAATATCAAATCTCTGAAGCAATCTACCTGGTCTCTGGTGCTCATACTTGACCTGCTGACAGTTGAGACACCGAGCCACAAACTCAACAATATCTTTCTTCATTTTCCTCCACCAATAATGCTGCATCAAATCCTGATACATCTTTGTGGCACCTGGATGGATGGAATACCGCGAACTGTTGGCCTCAGCCAGAATCAAATCTCGAAGTCCATCTACATTGGGCACGCAAATTCGGCTGTGCATCCTCATGACCTCATCATCACCAATAACCACATCCCTAGCATCACCGCGACTGACCATGTCCTGAAGAAAAAACAAATGTGGATCATCATATTGGCGTGCTCTAACCTGATCATAAAGAGAAGACTTAGAGGCTACACAAGCCACTACCCGCGGATGCGTTGATAGGTCCAATCTCACCAACTGACCCACTAAATCATGAACATCGAGTGCTAAAGGCCGCTCTGCTACTGGAAGGTAGGATAGACTCCCCAAACTCTCCGCTCTGTGACTCAGGGCATCGACCACTACATTGGCCTTCCCCGGATGATACAAAATAGTTAGGTGATGCGAGGCAAGAATTCATAGTTTAACATGTTATATTCCTTACAGTTTATGCGCATTAATGATAAAAATACACTTTTTATGTTCTTAATGGAGTTTATTTCATGTGTAGCTGTATTGGAGATGGAAACCGAGCTAAATGGATGTAAATACGTCAAAAATACACTTGAGAGGCGAAGAGGGAACATTCTGGCCTTATCCAGGTGTTTGCCTCCTAAAGCCAGGCTGGCCCTGGGGTTAGGGGGGTGTTTGCCTCCTAAATCCAGGCCTGGCCTTATCCAGGCCTTAGAGCTAAAACGCCGGGTCTCCTGGTTCTGGTCAATTTCGAGTTTTGACGAGTTTAAGTGTTTCCCGGTTGAAATAGAAGTCTCCTACACGTTTAGGGTTTGTCCTAAACTTTCAAGTTGAATTTTTTTTTTAGTATTTGATTTTTATTTTCTTTATTTTAGTTGTATTTGTTAATTTGAAAAACATGGCATCATGGAATTATGAGAGTTTGGATGTTGGTAATTCTACTTTTGATCCTCATTATGCATATTATGGAGGAAACCACCCAGAGCAAAATTATCAAAATCTTCCCGAGAGCGAGTTATGTGCACCAACTCAATCTTATGTGTGGAATGAGTGTGATATGTGTGGTGGTCAAGATGGTCACTTTCAGGGTTGTGCTTATATTTCTTATCTTCCCCCAACGCCGTACTTTGATGGTTCTTCTTTTTGTTGTGACGTTAATAGAATCAAAGAAGTCAGTGATGATGACCCGAAAAGGCTCGAGGATATGATGAAGTGCATTCTGGAACAACATGATGAGTTACAACTTTGGGTACAAAGACAAGATGAAACTATTCACAACTTGGAGGCTCAAACGAGTCAACTAGTTGAAGCTTTTAATGCTCAATATGCCAATATTATGGATAGTAGCCAGGAGAAGTGTAAATCAGAGATTAGAATTGAGGTGCCAATGGAGTCGTCCAAAGTAGAAACCCAGCACTCTAACCAATTAGAATTTAAGGATGTGGATGTTGAAGAAGTAATACTACAGTCAGCCAGGGGTGTTGAGGATACAAATTTAACCGACTCTAGTGTGATTGTTGTTGAGAATGTTGAAAGTCCTGCAATTCATGTGTTTGAGCGCATTGGTCCTCACTCCAAACATTTTTCCACATTGTGCTTGGATGAGGATATGGAAATAGAGTCATTTGAGCCGATTGAGGAGTCAAGGAATGAGGTACAAGATACTTACATTCTTGAATTTTTTGTGTCAGAAAGACAGGACTGCATACCTCATCTAAAAGCCAAGAAGTATAAAATAATAAAATGGTTGCTTGGGCCAATTATATTTGTTCCACCACCCTTGGAGCATAACCGAAAACTTGATGCCAAATTGGGGGCTCAATTCATAAGTTCGAAGTGGAGGCAGAAAGTGATTCACGTCGTGCCGCGACGTTAAATCAAGCGCTTGTTGGGAGGCAACCCAGCTTTACTGCTTTATTTACTTTATTTTATTTTACTTTTGTCTTAGTGTGTTTTTCTAATCGTATTATTTTGTAGTGTCAATTCTTTTTATTTTGTTAGGAGCATGGAAAGCAAGCCACTAGAAGGATGCAACAGAGAATTAGATGGTTGGAACTAAATGTGAGGTACCCGCATGAAGGACCAGGCCGGGGAGAAGTCTGAGTACCCCATGAGATGCTAGTGCTTCGGCCTTTGGCCTACCAGGGAGTTTCTTTTTACCCTCTTGTATGCATAGGTGCGCATTGGGGACAATGCACAATTTTAAGTGTGGGGTGAGGAGATTGTCTGGTGACTTTCTATGCTATTTTAGTTGTGTTAAATTAATGGACTTTTCCTGACGATGGATCTCCTAGACAGTTTTCTTGAAGGAAGTAAGTCTAGAGAAAATACCAAAAAGATATTTTTGTGTTAGGAATGTAGAAAATCCCCCTTGTTTTTTCTTTGGACCACGGTTCTTTTCCAAGGGTTTTTAATTGAACCGGGTGTTGGTAGTTTTTAATTTTTAGGAGTAGATATAATATGGTTAAGGGCTTAATAGTAGCAATATCTCGAAACATGCTAATTCCTTGAGAATAGTCAGTACTTCTGTTGTGACGCTTAGGCTCAATTTTTGACTCTAGGATAAATACCTTAAATAAGGCATTCTTAAGATTTGTTTAATTGCTTTGACTGTAGTGTCATGATAGATCTAATCCTAAGTGAGTTATGTAGCAAGTGTGTGTGAGATTTATATGTTATTCTGTGTATTGCATTTGATGTCTAGAACTTGCCCCGTGTGTGCAAAGAAAAATAGAAGTTTTGTTCAGTCTTGGAAGTGATATAGGCAATTCTTTGTTGAGCCAGTTATCTATATTTTACCCACATAATCATTATGTATCGTAGTTAACCTCGTTGAGCCTATAATCCTGTTTCTTTGGCAACCACATTACAAGCCATATCCCCTTTGTTTGAATCGATCTTATATTTTAACCTTGTCACCTTTTGTAAGCACTGTAAATATGATGAAATATGAAAAAATTAAAGTGTGGGGTGGTAGGTTGATTTGTGAGGGGAATATTTGAAATAAGGAGAAAGGTGCACTATTTTGAAAAGTAAGAGTCACTTGAGAAAAAGAAAAGAACAAAAAATAAATAAAATAAACAGTTGTATTGTTGTGAAAGAAGAATTTATGTAGTGACTCTTATGTAATTGTGCTTAAAGAAGCATGGGGTATTAACATTGATGTGAAGGTGGAGTTGGTTTACCATAAGTGTGAGGTTGAAAAGCTATATTATGTGTATTAAAGTGCTTAGGGAGGTGTAGTCACTCTTATATCCAAATGTATCCTACCTATCCCGCAGCGTACATTACAACCAAATAAAGTCCTACTTCATCCTAGACGGAATGAGCTCGATTAGTAGAGTAGTACACTACGGGCAAGCCTATGGTGCATCTTTTGTGGCATATGAATGTTATTTCTGAGAGCGAGTGAATTATTTCTATCTTAAGTTCCTAAGTGTTCTTAAATTTTATTGTGAGGAACTAACTCTTTGAATTTGGTGAGGGCACATGATTCACGAAGGAAAGGTAATGTTGTTGACCTCTACGTTAGAGTAGTGAGTGGATTATGAATAAAGCATGGTATATGTGAGTCGACTATTGAGGCGAGGATGTCACACCTATGTGTTTGAAATGTTTTTAAAATTCTTGGTATAACGTGTTAAGAGATTTGCTTAATAAGTTGTGTACATGAGTGTAGTTTGATTGCTCGAGGACGAGCAAATGTTTAAGTGTGGGGTATTGATGCGAGGCTAGAATTCATAGTTTAACATGTTATATGCCTTACAGTTTATGCGCATTAATGATAAAAATACACTTTTTATGTGCTTAATGGAGTTTATTTCATGTGTAGGTGAATTGGAGATTGAAACCGAGCTAAATGGATGCAAATACGTCGAAAATATGCTTGAGAGGCGAAGAGGGAACACCCTGGCCTTATCCAGGCGTTTGCCTCCTAAAGCCAGGCTGGCCCTGACGTTAGGGGGGCGTTGGGCTCCTAAAGCCAGGCCTGGCCTGGCCTTATCCAGGCCTTAGAGCCAAAACGCCTGGTCTCCTGGTTTTGGTCAATTTCGAGTTTTGACGAGTTTAAGTGTTTCCAGGTTGAAATAGAAGTCTCCTAAACATTTAGGGTTTGTCCTAAATTTATAAATAGACCCCAAAAACACGACATAGAGGGAGATTCGATGAGAGGAAGCCATGGAAGAGAAGGAAAACATCGATTTGTATAGAGTTTCTTTATTACTTTGTAGTTTAATCATGCAAGTTATTTTAGATTTTATTCCTATGAACTTGTTTAGCTAACTTCTTTAATCTAGGGTATTGGTAGAACCCGTTGGAGGATAAACTTATTGTGTTATTAATATAGTTTTGATTGGTTGATTAACCTCTATTTGTTCAACTACGTTCTTGTTGTAGTTAATTGATTGGCCATCAATTAGTTGTGCCTATTTATTAGGTATCTAGTCAAGAAAGAGTGCATATTTAGATAGTTGTTTGAGCAACATCACTCCCGGAGTACATATGAAAGTCATAACTGAGGGTTTAGAGGTTGGATTAGAGATAATGATACCTCGGGTGCAATCTAAAGTGAACTGTAATGCAATCTAGCTAGCGTAACTTGAGAGAGTGCGTCTAGTAAATTATCATAATTACTTGAGAGAGATTTATGGTAGATAGAGTGTTCATGATTGATAAAGACAACTAATCAAGCTATATAAAGTATCCGAGAACTAAATTCACCGACGGGGGAAACCATAACCTTAGATCTGTATTACAATTGTTCACACCATAGCGTAGTTAATCTTTAGTGTTAGTAATTTAAATAACATCAAGTGAAAGTTGAGTATCCTAACAGCTTGCCTTATACGTAAATTCCATGTGGGATCGACTCTGGGAAAAATACCCCGGATTATATTTGCAACACCCGCTTAGTCTTTTATTAGACATAGTTGAGCGTGATCATTAGGTCATAATCCTTGAGAAGCTCCAACCACCTCCTCTGACGCAAATTCAGGTCCTCCTACTTAAGCAGATTTTGCAGACTACGGTGATAAGTGAAAATCTCACAATGCACTCCATACAAATAATGACGCCAAATCTTCAGGGCGTGAACAATAGCTACTAGCTCAAGATCGTGCACCGGATAGTTCTTCTCGTGCACCTTCAACTGTCTGGACGCGTAGGCAATCACCCTACCATCCTGCATCAAAACCGCTACAACGCCAACTCTCGAGGTATCACAGTAAACTGTATAAGAACCTGAACCCGTAGGCAAAATCAATACCGGAGTTGTAGTCAAAGTTGACTTGAGCTTCTGAAAGCTCTCCTCACACTCTTCAGTCCACCTGAACTGAGCACCCTTCTGGGTCAGTCTGGTCATAGGTACTACAATAGATGAAAATCCCCTATGAAACGGCGATAATATCCTGCCAAACCAAGGAAACTGCGAATCTCAGTAGCTGATGACGGTCTAGGACAACTCTACACCACCTCTACCTTTTAGGGATCAGCCTGAATACCCTCACTGGACACCACGTGCCCAAAGAATGAAATTGAATCAAGCTAGAACTCACACTTAAAAAATTAAGCATACAATCTCTTCTCTCAAGGTCTGAAGCACAACTCTCAAATGCTGCTTATGATCCTCTCGAGATCGGGAATACACCAATATATCGTCAATAAACACGATGACGAAAGGATCCATGTAAGGCCGGCATATACTATGCATCAGGTGCATAAAGGCTGCTGGGGCATTCGTCAGCCCAAATGACATAACTAGGGACACATAATGACCATATCTAGTATTGAAAGCAGTCTTTGGGATGTCTGGCCCCCGAATCTTCAACTGATGATAACCTGAACACAAGTCATTCTTTCAAAAGACCCTTGCACCCTGCAACTGATCAAATAAGTCATCTATACGAGGCAAGGGATACCGATTCTTCACCGTAACTCTGTTCAGCTGGCGATAATCAATACGTAAAAACATAGAACCATCATTCTTCTTTACGAACAACACAGGTGCACCCCAAGGTGACACACTAGGCCAAATGAACCCCTTATGTAGGACTTCCTGAAGCTGCTCCTTTAATTCCTTTAGCTCCGCTGGTGCCATATGATAAGGTGGGATAGAAATAGGTTGGGTGCCTAGCACCAGGTCAATACAAAAATCAATGTCCCTGTCAGGCGGCATGCCTGGCAGGTTTGCAGGAAACACGTCCAAAAAGTCACAGACCACATGAACAGAATCAATAGCGGGAGCATCACCAGTGACATCCCTCACAAAAAACATATAAGATAGTTGAGGAAAACCCTCTCAAAAGAGCTCCCAACTCGTTCAATAATTGAGTAAAATGAACTATTCTCGCACAAGTGGCCTTTAAAACATATGCCCAGCAATTAATTTTCCTTAGTGCGATCACATTTCCTGGGATGGGTTCGCAATGCATAGACCAGTCCACTCTATGTGTTCGCATAGCTCAAACACTCACCCCCTCACACGCGTCAGAACACCCTATGCGATCGCAGACCTTACCCACGCGATCGCACTGCACAGAGGACCCACTCTACGCGATCGCGACCTCCACCCACGCGATCGAACGGAATAAAAAACCTATGCTTCCCGTAACTGGCCTATGTGATCGCATTCTTAACCACGGGATCGCATAGAAGGACACTAGAACAGAACACCAGCGATAATTTCAAATTCCAACATCAAAACTTGATCCGTTAACCTGTCAAAACACACTCGAGGCCCTCGAGACCTCAAAAAACATGCCACCACATCCCATAACCTTATTCAAACTCAGTAGAGCCTTCGAAATACTAAAAACACCGCAAAAACACAAAAATTACATCAAATTCAAGACTATGAACTTTGAAACTTCTAAATTTTGCCAATGATGCTGAAACCAACCAAAACACCTCCGATTGACCTAAAATTTTCCACACATATCCAAAATGACATTAAGAACCTGCTCCAACTTCTAGAATTCCATTCCGACCCCTATAGCCTAATTTCCACTGCCTACTAGAAATTGCAAAAACTAACTTTCGCCAATTGAAGCCTAGTTCTATACCGTACATCCAAAATTCATTTCAAACACACTCTTAAGTCCCAAATCACCTAATGAAGCTATCCGAGCCATAAAATCCTCATTCCGAGGTCGTTTACCAATAAGTCAACTCCCAGTTGACTTTTTCAACTATTAAGCTAATTGAAGAGATTCAATTCTCACCACGACCACTCCGAACCCGAACCAACTGACCCAACACAACATAAATAAGCTAAGAAACATATGATAAATCAGAAACGGGGGAAACTGGGCTAATCTCACGGAGCGACTGGCCGGATCATTACAAATATTTTTGACTTGTAGAGTAGCATTTGGAGGGAAAAAGAGAAAATGACTCCGGATTCATAGAGGACCTATCAGAAAGTGCGTACCGGTTGAAAATGTGAATGTGCATACAAGGAGGGTATGTAATGGTTCATGGGTTTGGAGACAATGTGGTCTCGTGGAATGGGGCCCCTCAAGATTAGTGCGAGTTTAGGTTGTGATGTAAGGAATAAAGCTATTATTATCTCTAAGACAATTAGGACTAAATTAGAAAAAGTTAGATTCGATACCCATGGTTGAACTAGCATGATGGTACCAGTGATCTTCAACATAACTAGATTGTGCATGTGATTTGTTGCGGTACGTGCGAGGTTTGACGACCGACGTAATTGGTTTTATTTAGGAGTAATTAGGTATTATGGTCTGCTATGTGTAGGCGAATCCTGGAAAGGCAATGATGGTTTAGACCACTACTTGAGGATTTTTATATTCTACGGTTATTTGAATTCAATTGTGTGTTGTTGGGGTTCTCTTGGGATGAGTTAAGTAGAATGTTTCTATATGATGAAGTGTTTACACTATTAGTGGTTCAGAAGTTATCATGAGATTCTCGTACTATCGCATATTGGCATGTTAGGTGCAGTGAGTGGTGTGAAATTCGAAAGTGAGGATCAGGGTTGTGGTTCGGTGTTGGCAATGATGTCACGAACTCAAATGAGAAGGAAAGGGATTTGAATGTTTAGTATAAGCTTGTATTGTCTTCAACGTCACCTGAGATCGGTGTTTTGTGATAGAGGCTTTGCATCCTGGTTGTAGATTCTTGATTTTCTTTACAACGTTAGTGTGGCCGGTGGTATGGATGTGCAGACTTGTTACCTTGTGTGGAAGGTCATGGGAGTGTGACCATAGGAAGATTGTATAAGTGTGACATATAGTCACTTGATTGATCGAGGACTGGAACCAAGTATAGAGATTGTGGTGATATCGTTAATTTGAGAATTTATGCCTGAATGACACTCATCTTGTTGGGTTGTGGACTGTGGGGGTTTGCTCCGGTTATGATGGTTGTTCTTGTGTGTTACGGGAAAAAAAGGGTTATTAGGGACTCGTGAAAGGTTATTAGCCTAGTAAGGTGCGATCAAAATCAGCTTGGGGTCTGTTGACGGATTTAAATATGAGTACGGACTCTATATCAGGCCAGATGTGTAGGTTCCAGTATAGTGCTCCTCATGGAGGAGTATTCGAATGTTGGATGTTATTTTGGCATCTACTATTTCATGTTATACTATATTCTGTCGTGTGAGTTGCGAAATGGTTTGAAATTTTCTTATATGTTGAGATTCCCCTAAGCGATGGTGTTATGTGAGCAGGATGGCTCGTGAGATTCAGATAATATATTGCACCTCAGTTGTGCTTGAGTTTTCTAGCTTGTGGCACTATATGTCTTCCCATGGATAGTATTGTGCACTTAGCATTGCTTGTGAGCGATATTCAGTATTTTGTAGTTATGAGCAATTTATCTCGGTGTGTATCTCCTTATGTGAATTTTATGTGTGGATGGGGTGGCCCGCCGCCACGGGTATGTTATTTGGATCGAGTTACACGCCGCAACAGTGTGATGTTAAGTACGGTTTTCTATATTCTATTTTTGTGTGTTTCTCTTCCCATTTTCTGAGGAAGTTCATATTAGTGCATGAGTTGAGTAGTCCCTTCCAGAGTTCGTTTTCCTTATGTATCATGTTCAAACGGTGGTGTATTGGCACATTGTGGCATCATATGAGACTTTTGGTCATGTATGGGGTAGCCTACGGCCTGAGCAGTTCGTACCAGTTGAGACAAGATTAATGGATCTAGGAGCGGCGCAATCAGATTATATGAAGTGTATTGAAGAGAAAATGCAATTATTTGATGCAGCATGAGGTGACAGATCTTGTCAGGAGTATAGACTTAGTGATTTGTTGACTCGGCAGCTGGTAATGAAATTCTACACATCTTTCGTCGTGGAGATAATGCAAAAGTTGGGGCATGAATTATATAGGACATGAGATGCATTGGGAGCATAAGATTAGTGGAATTTTGGCTATTATGATCAGCGAATGTTATTATGGTCCAGTAAAGGAAGTGGCGCAAGGTGGGGATTCAGCAAAGGTATGCATAGAATTTCAGACATTGGAACTGGGCTCAAGGTGCTAAACTCTGTTGTGGTGGAACGGGCAGGTGCACGAAGTTTTAAACAATGATTTTGGACAACTGCAACGCAGTTCTTAGCACATTTGAAGACGAATGTATGGTTGGGTGAGAGAGAATGTAACGACCCGACATGTCGTTTTGAGCTCTAGCACGTCATTTGGATGTTTGAGGCCATGAACAGCTTCACCTCAGGTATTATGACTAGTACGCATGGTCGGAATTAAATTCCGGGAGTTTTGGAGTTGATTTGTAAAGAGAGTTCTCGTTTCAGAAACTTTAAGTTGGAAGAATCGACTAAGGTTGGATCTTTGAGTAAACGACCTCGGAATCGGGATTTGGAGGTTTTATCAGGTTCGTATGATAATTTCGAACTTGGCCGAATGTTCGGATCGGGTTTTGGATGACCCGAGAGCGTTTCGGCGTCTATTGTGGAAGTGGGCATTTTGCAAGAAATTCATAAATTTGGATTCAAGTGCATTTCAGTGTTACCGGAAGTGGCCTTTTAATATCGAGTCAAATACCGATTCCGAAAGTTTGAGTAGGTCTGTAATGTCAAATGTGACTTGTGTGCAAAATTTGAGGTGAATTGGACGTGAGTTGATAGGATTCGGCATTGAGTGTTGAAGTTGGATGTTTTAAAGTTCATCAAGCTAGAATTTGAGTGCGATACATGGTTCTGGAGTTGTTTGATGTTATTTGAGTCCTCAAGCAGTTCCGCATTATGATTTGGAACTGGTTTTTGTGATTGGAAGGGGTCCCGGGGGCCTCGTGTGGATTCCGGGTGGAGGCCTCAAGCAGGTCCGAAAATGGAATTTGAGGAAAGGATGAAGCAACTGATATCTGATGCGTTGGCACCTGCGCAATAAAGGCCGCAGGTTCGAGGTCGCGGGTGCGAGCCAATGGTCGCATGTAAGGTTTGGGAGAGAGTGAGAGAACTATAGGATCGCAGGTGTAAGGGTATGTCCGCACTTGCGAAGGCGCAGATGTGGAAAAGAAGGGCGTAGGTGTGGAGTCGTGCTAGGCAGGAGGAATTTGCAAGTGCGAGTCTTTGGTCGCACCTGCGAGACCGGAGATGGGGATGGTTGACCGCATGTGCGAAATTTGGGCTGGGTAGTGTGTTCTTTTAGAACAAGTGTTTGGCTCATTTTTACCATATTTTCCCCATGGGAGCCGGCTTTGGAGCAAACTTGGGAGTGCCATTTTCATCACCAAGCATGAGGTAAGTGGTTTATAATGGTTTTGAATTAAATACATGACTATATATGGATTTGAACATGGAAATTTGTATAGATTGTGGGGTTTTGGGTAGAAGACCTAGAATTTTGTATTGTGACCTCGAATTCGGACATGGATTGTGACCTCAGAATCCGGGCATGTGGGTCTGAGGGCGATTTTTGTCAACTTTTCGATCGGGGTTAGAAATTTCTATAAATTGGCTAAGAATAGGTATTTGAGCATATATTAATGGGTTTTAATAATTATTGGTTAGTTTTGGGGCGTTGTGCATTAATTTAAGTAATCGGAAGGGCTTGGAAGACGGTTATGGAACTTCGGAGCGAGGTAAGTCTCCTTTCTAACCTTATAAGAGGGAATTGTCCCCATAGGTGAAATAATTAGTTATGTGCTTCTATTTGTGAGGGCTACTTATGCACTATGTGATGAGAGTCCGTGCGTAGCTACTATTGTGCTTCAGTCCGGGTAGTCTAGGACCCAAAAACATGCTATACTTGAAATATTTATAATCTTAATGGCAATTTAAATTTCTTAAATCATATCGAATTAGTAAATGGATTTCAAAATAAGTTAAACTTCGTTTTCTAAATCGTGAAAAGAGGATTGAATTTTCCTTGGATAAACGTTTCCAGGTGAACTCTTTATTGACTGTTCGAATGTGTGTATCTATGTGTGCCCGCGTTGCATTTATGATTCGCGAAAAGGGTGATTATTTACTTACATTTGACCGTGTCGCATGTATGATTCGCGACCAGGGTAATAGATGCATCTATGGTTCGCTCCGTTCGACCCTCTGGCAGTGCATATTTTTTTATTATGCTGGATCGGGCCGTACGAGTGTTGGTTGAATTCCCAATGCACACGCAAGTGTACGTGGTCGACAAGTAATATAGGAT
>ML301677.1:0-10381 GCA_005239505.1 Nicotiana paniculata
GACAATTAAACTAGAATTCTGACAATCGTGCCTGCATTATCGCCTGCCATGGTCCAGGCCGGACACTTGGTACGGAGCTGGCACCGGGTCACATGATATTTGTCCGGGATATGAAATATGACCCAAGGAACCATAACCAACGCTTCGAAATGATCAAGTTACATTTTTTGGCATTTAATGGCAATTAAACTCGAATTCCGCAAGTCGTGCCTGTATTAGCGCCTGCCATGGTCCAGGCCGGANAACCCAAGGAACCATAACCAACTCTTCAAAATGATCAAGTTACATTTTTTGGAATTTTATGGCAATTAAACTGCAATTCCGCTAGTCGCACCTCTATTATCGCTTGCCGTGGTCTAGGCCGGACGCCTTGGTACAGAAACGCTACCGGATCGCATGATATTTCTCCAGGACATCAAATACAACCCACAAAACCATAACCAATGCTTTGAAATGATCAAGTTACATTTTTGGCATTTTATGGAAATTAAATTGGAATTCCCACAGTCGTGCATGTATTATCGCCTGCCATGGTCCAGGCCAGACGCCTTGGTACAGAGCCGGTATCGGGTCTCATGATATTAGTCCGGGATATGAAATATGACCCATGGAACCATAACCGATGCTTCGAAATGATCATGTTACATTTTTTGGCGTTTTATGGCAATTAAATTGGAATTCCGCCAGTCATGCCTGTATTATCGCCTGCCATGGTCCAGGTCGGACTCCTTGGTACGGAGTCGGTACCGAATCTCATGATATTTGTCCGAGACATCAAATACGATACATGGAACCATAACCAACGCTTCGAAATGATCAAGTTACATTTTTGGCATTTTATGGCAATTAAATTGGAATTCTGCCAGTCGTGCCTGTATTACCGCCTGCCATAGTCCAGGTCGGACGCCTTGGTACGGAGCCGGTACCGGATCGCATGATATATCTCCGGGACATAAAATACGACCACAGGAACCATAACCAACGCTTCTAAATGATCAAGTTACATTCTTTGGCATTTTATTGCAATTACACTTTAATTCTGCCAATCGTGTCTGTATTATCGCCTGCCATGGTCCAGGACGGACGCCTTGGTACGGAGCTAGTACCGGATCACATGATATTTCTCCGAGACATCATATACGACCCAAGGAACCATAACCAACACTTCAAAATAATTAAGTTACATTTTTTGGTTTTTTATGGCAATTAAATTGGAATTCCGTCAGTCGTGCCTGTATTATCGCCTGCCATGGTCCAGGCGGGACGCCTTGGTACGGAGTCGGTACCGGATCACATGATATTTGTCCAGGACATCAAATATGACCCAAGGAACACTAACCAATGCTACGAAATGATCAGGTTACATTATTTTGCATTTTATGGCAATTAAACTGGAATTCAGCCAGTCGTGCTTGTATTATCGCCATCCATGGTCCAGGCCGGATGCCTTGGTATGGATCCGGTACCAGATCGCATGATATTTTTCCGGGACATTAAATAAAAGCCAAGAATCCATAAAAAAGTCTTTAAAAGGATCAAGTAATATTTTTTTGCATTTTATGGCAATTAAACTTGAATTTTGCCAAGTCGTGCCTGTATTATCGCCTGCCATGGTCCAGGTCGGACGCCTTGGTACGTAGCCGGTACAGTCGCATGATATTTGTCCGGGACATGAAATACGACCTAAGAAACCATAACCAACGCTTGGTAATGATCAAGTTACATTTTTTGGAATTTTATGGTAATTAAACTGTAATCCCGCCAGCTGTGCCTGTAAAATCGCCTGCCATAGTCCAGGCCGGACGCCATAGTACAGAGCTGGTACCGGATCGCATGATATTCTCTGGAAGATCAAATATGACCCAAGGAACCATAACCAACGCTTCAAAATGATCAAGTTACATTTTTGCCATTTTATGGAAATTAAACTGGAATTCAGCCAGTCGTGGATGTAATATCGCCTGCCATGGTCCAGGCCCAACGCCTTGGTATGGAGGCGGTACCGAATCGAATGATATTTGACCGAGATATCAAATATGACCCAAGGAACCATAAACAACGCTTCGAAATGATCAAGTTACATTTTTTTGGCATTTTCTGGCAATTAAATTGGAATTCCGTTAGTCGTGGATGTAATATCGCCTGCCATGGTCCAGGCCAGATGCCTTGGTACGGAGCCGGTACCGGTATCATGATATTTGTCCGGGACATCAAATATGACCAAAGGAACCATAACCAACGCTTCGAAATGATCAAGTTACATTTTTTGGTATTTTATGGCAATTAAACTGGAATTCCGCCAGTCGTGCGTGTATTATCGCCATCCATGGTCCAAGCCGGACACCTTGGTAAGGAGTCGGTACCGAATCGCATGATATTTGTCCTGGTCATTAAATACAACCCAAGGAACCATAACCAATGCTTCGATATGATCAACTTACATTTTTTGGCATTTTATGGCAATTAAACTGGAATTCCGCTAGTCCTGCCTCTATTATCGCCTGCCATGGTCCAGGCCGGACGCCTTGGTATAGAGACGGTACCAGATTGCATGATATTTCTCAAGGACCTCAAATACGACCCACAGAACCATAACCAATGCTTTGAAATGATCAAGTTACATTTTTTGGCATTTTATGGCAATTAAACTGGAATTTCGCCAGTCGTGCCTGTATTATCGCCTGCCATGGTCCAGGCCGGACGCCTTGGTACGGAGCCGGTACCGGACCGTATGATATTTGTTCAGGAAATCAAATACGACCCAAGGAACCATAACCAACGCTTCGAAATGATCAAGTTACATTTTTTGGCATTTTACGACAATTAAACTGGAATTCCACCAAGTCGTGCCTTTATTATCGCCTGTCATGGTCCAGGCCAGACGCCGTGGTACATAGCCAGTACCGAATCACATGATATTTTTACGGGACATCAAATATGACCCAAGTAACCATAACCAACGCTTCAAAATGATCAAGTTACATCTTTTGGTATTTTATGGCAATTAAACTGGAATTCCGCAATCATGCCTGTATTATAGCCTGCCATGGTCCAAGTCGGACTCCTTGGTACGGAGCCGATACCGAATCTCATGATAGTTTTCCGAGACATCAAATACGACATAAGTAACCATAACCAACGCTTCAAAATTATCAAGATACATTTTTTGGCATTTTATGGCAATTAAACTGGAATTCCGCTAGTCGTGCCTGTATTATCGCCTACCATGGTCCAGGCCGGACGCCTTGTTAGGGAGCCCGTACCGGGTTGCATGATATTTGTCCGGGACATCAAATATGACCCAAGGAACCATAACCTACGTTTCGAAATGATCAAGTTACATTTTTGGCATTTTATGGCAATTAAATTGGAATTTCGCCAATTCGTGCTTGTATTATCGCCTGCGATGGTCCAGCCGGACGCCGTGGCACGGAGCCGGTACCGGACCGCATGATATTTATTCGGGATATCAAATATGACCCAAGTAACCATAACCAACACTTCGAAATGATGAATTTACATTTTTGGAATTTTATGGCAATTAAATTGGAATTCCGCCAAGTCGTTCTTTTATTATCGCTTGCCATGGTCCAGGACGGACGCCGTGGTACGTAGCCGGTACCGAATCTCATGATATTTTTCCGAGACATCAAATACGAAATAAGGAACCATAACCAATGCTTCGAAATTATCAATTTACATTTTTTGACATTTTATGGCAATTAAACTGGAATTCCGTTAGTCGTGCCTGTATTATCGCCTGCCATGGTCCAGGCCGGACGCCTTGTTAGGGATCCAGTACCGGGTGGCATGATTTTTGTCTGGGACATAAAATATGACCCAAGGAACCATAACCTACGTTTCGAAATGATCAAGTTACATTTTTTGGCAATTTATGGCTATTAAACTGGAAATCCGCCAGTCGTGCCTGTATTATCGCCATCAATGGTCCAGACCGGACGCCTTGGTATGGAGCAGGTACCGGATCACATGAAATTTGTTCGAGACATCAAATATCACCCAAAGAACCATAACCAACTCTTCGAAATGATCAAGTTACATTTTTAGCATTTTATAGCTATTAAACTGGAATTTCGCCAGTCGTGCCTGTATTATCGCCATCCATGGTCCAGGCCGGACGCCTTGGTATGGAGCCGGTATCGGATCACATGATATTTTTCCGGGACATCAAATACAACCCAAGGAACCATAACCAACTCTTCGAAATGATCAAGTTACATGTTTTGGCATTTTATGGCAATTAAATTGGAATTCCGCCAAGTCGTACCTGTATTATCGCCTGCCATTGTCCAAGCCGGACATTGTAGTACGTAGATGGTACCGAATCGCATGTCATTTGTCCAGGATATCAAATACAACCAAAGGAACCATAAGCAACGCTTCAAAATGACTAAGTTACATTTTTTGGCCTTTTATGGAAATTAAAATGAAATTTCGCCAGCCGTGCCTGTATTATCGCCTGCCATAGTCCAGGCCGGACGCCTTGGTACGGAGCCGGTACCGGATCACATGATATTTATCCGGGACATTAAATAATACCCAAGTAACGACAACATACACTTCGAAATGATCTAGTTACATTTTTTGGCCTTTTATGGCGTTTAAATTGGAATTCTGCCAGTCGTGCCTGTATTATCGCCATCCATGGTCCAGGCCGAAAACCTTGGTATGGAGCCGGTACCGGATCACATGATATTTGTCCGGGACATCAAATACAACCCAAGGAACCATAACCAACTCTTCGAAATGATCAAGTAACATTTTTTGGCATTTTATGGCAATTAAACTGGAATTCCGCCAAGTCGTGCGTGTATCATCGCCTACTATGGTCCAGGCCGGACGCCTTGGTGCGTAGCCGGTACCGAATCGCACAATATTTTTACGGGCATCAAATATGACCCAAGGAGCCATAACCAACACTTCGAAATGATCAAGTTACATTTTTTTGCATTTTATGGCAATAAAACTGGAATTCCGCCAGTCATGCCTGTATTATCGCCTGCCATGGTCCAGGTTGGACTCCTTGGTACGGAGCCGGTACCGAATCTCATGATACATCTCCGAGACATCAAATACGACACATGGAACCAAAACCAATGCTTCGAAATGATCAAGTTACATTTTTTTGAATTCTATGGCAAGTAAATTAGAATTCCGCCAGCCGTGCCTGTATTATCGCCTGCCATGGTCCAGGCCGGTAGCCTTGGTACGGAGCCGGTACCAGATCTCATCATATTTGTCTGGGGCATCAAATACGACACAAGGAACCATAAACAACGCTTCGAAATGATCAAGTTTCATTTTTTGGAATTTTATAGCAATTAAACTGGAATTCCGCCAGTCGTGCCTGTATTATCGTCTGCCATGGTCCAGGTCGGATGCCTTGGTACGGAGCTGGTACGGGTAGCATGATATTTGTCTGGGACAGCAAATACGACCCAATGTAACTTGATCATTTCGAACTTGATTAAACTGGAATTATGCCAGACTTGCCTGTATTATCGCCTGCCATGGTCCAGGCCGGGCACCTTGGTACGGAGCCTTTACCGAATCTCATGATATTTGTCCGAGACATCAAATACGATACAAGGAACCATAACCAACGCTTCGAAATTATCAAGTTACATTTTATGAAATTTTATGGCAATTAAACTGGAATTCCGCCAGTCGTGCATGTATTATCGCCTGCCATGGTCCAGGCCGGGTGCCTTGGTATGAAGTCGGTACCGAATTGCATGATATTTTTCCGGGACATCAAATATGACCCAAGGAACCATAACCAACGGTTCAAAATGATCAAGTTACATTTTTTGGCATTTTATAGCTATTGAACAGTAATTTCGCCAGTCATGCCTGTATTATCGCCATCCATGGTCCAGGCCGGACGCCTTGGTATGGAGCCGGTACCGGATCATATGATATTTTTTCGGGAAATCAAATACAAGCGAAGGAACCATAACAAATTCATCGAAATGATCAAGTTATATTTTTTGGCATTTTATGGCAACTAAACGGGAATTCCGCCAAGTCGTGCCTGTATTATCGCCTGCCATGGTGCAGGCCGGACGCCGTGTTACGTAGCAGGTACCGAATTAAATGATATTTGTCTGGAACATCAAATATGACCCAAGAAACCATAACCAATGCTTTGAAATGATCAAGTTACACTTTTATGCATTTTATGGCAATTAAATTGGAATTCCGCCAGTCATGCCTGTATTATCGCCATCCATGGTCCAGGCCGGACGCCTTGGTACGTAGCTGGTAGCAAATCGCATGATAATTTTTCGAGACGCCAAATACGGCCCAAGGAACCACAACCAACGCTTCAAAATTATCAAGTTACATATTTTGGCATTTTATGGCAATTAAACTGGAATTCCGCCAGTCGTGCCTGTATTATCGCCATCCATGGTCCAGGCCGGACTCCTTGGTATGGAGCCGGTACGGTATCGTATGATATTTTTCCGAGACATCAACTACAACCCAAGGAACCATAACCAACTCTTCGAAATGTTCAAGTTACATTTTTTGGCATTTTATGGCAATTAAATTGGAATTCCTCCAGTTGTGCCTGTATTATCGCCATCCATGGTCCAGGCCGGACTCCTTGGTATGGAGCCGGTACGGTATCGTATGATATTTTTCCGAGACATCAAATATGACCCAAGGAACCATAACCAATGCTTCCAAATGACCAAGTTACATTTTTATGCATTTTATGGCAATTAAATTGGAATTCCTCCAGTTGTGCCTGTATTATCGCCATCCATGGTCCAGGCCGGACGCCTTGGTACGTAGCCGGTACCAAATCGCATGATATTTGTCCGGGACATCAAATACGGCCCAAGGAACCACAACCAACGCTTCGAAATGATCAAGTTACATATTTTAGCATTTTATGGCAATTAAACTAGAATTCCGCCAGTCGTGCCTGTATTATCGCATGCCATGGTCCAGGTCGGACGTCTTGGTACGAAGCCGGTACCGGATCTCATGATATTTTTACGGGATATCAAATACTACCCAAGGGACCATAACCAATGCTTCGAAATGATCAAGTTACATTTTTTGGCATTTTATGGCAATTAAACTGGAATTCCACCAGACGTCCTATATTATCGCCTGCCATGGTCCAGGCCAGGCGCCTTGGTATGGAGCATGTACCGATCGCATGATATTTGTCCGGGATATCAAATATGACCCAAGGAACCATAAACAACGCTTCGAAATGGTCAAGTAATTTTTTTTTTGCATTTTATGACAATTAAACTTGAATTCCGCCAGTCGTGCCTGTATTATCGCCTGCCATGGTCCAGGCTGGACGCTTTGGTACGGATCCGGTACCGGATGGCAAGATATTTGTTCGGGAAAATAAATACTACCCAAGGAACCATAACCAAATCTTCGAAATCATTTTTTGTCATTTTATGGCAATTAAACGGTAATTTCGCCAGTCATGCCTATATTATCGCCTGCCATGGTCCAGGCCGGACGGAGCCGGTACCGGATCGCATGATATTTCTCCGGGACATCAAATACGACCCAAGAAACCATAACCAATGCTTCAAAATGATCAAGTTACATTTTTTGGCATTTTATGGAAATTAAACTTGAATTCCGCCAGTCGTACCTCTATTATCGCTTGCCATGGTCCAGGTCGGACGCCTTGGTATGGTGCAGATACTGGATCGCATGATATTTGTCGGGGACATCAAATACGACCCAAGGCACCATAACCAACGCTTCAAAATGTTCATCTTACATTTTTTGGCATATGGCAATTAAATTGGAATTCAGCCAGTCGTGTCTGTATTATCGCCTGCCATGGTCCAGGCCGGACGCCTTGGTACGGAGCCGTTACCGAATTGCATGATATATTTCTGGGACATCAAATACAACCTAAGGAACCATAACTAATACTTCGAAATGATCAAGTTACATTTTTTGGCATTTTATGGCAATTAAACTAGAATTCCGCCAATCGTACCAGTATTATCACCTGCCATGGTCCAGGCCGGACGCCTTGGTATGGATCCGGTACCGGATCGCATGATATTTATCCAGGACCTCAAATACGACCCAAGGAACCATAACCAATGCTTCAAAATGATCAAGTTACATTTTTTGGCATTTTATGGCAATTAAAATGGAATACCGCCTGTCGTGCCTGTATTATCGCCTGCCGTGGTCTTGTCCAGACTCCTTGTGATGTTTTAGACGTCAATACAGCACAAGAAGATAAGTTACTTTTTGTGGTACCCAATTTTCGAGTGATGTCTCAGTAGAAGAACCTGGTTCTTCTTGATGTACTTACTTCTACTATTGCGGAATATTAAAAGCAGTAAAGTAAAAACAAAAAGATTTTTACGTGGAAAACACCTGGCTCAAAAGGTGAAAAAACCACGACCTACTCCTCAGTAGGATTTTCTCAGAACTCTTCACTAAATACTCTGAGCCAATCGGACTTACAAAATAAACTCTTTTGTAATCCTAGGACTAACTCTAATCCCTTTGTAGTAACTAACCCCTAGCTAATTTCTTCACGACTCAAGTTAACTCCAACTTGAACAATGCCTACCTATTACAATTGCTTCTATGAAAGCTGAAAGATACAATATTAAAACTCCTACTACAATCAACTAGACTCAATAATTAATCAGATGGAACTGGTTCTTCTAGTTGATCTGTAGCCTTTTAATCGCACAATGACTCTGCTAGCAAATTGACTCTGGGAACTTTGCTTTCAGACTTTTGATTCACTTCAACTTTTGTGCGTGTAGAATTCCAGCAGAAATACATCAAGTATTTATAGAGTCAGTTGAGCTTGTCGTCCAATTCTAGTCCAACTCTACCTGGGTGAACAAATTCGTACCAAACTCAACTTCCTTTCTTTTGTTACTTTCCTTGCTGAATTCGACTTCAATCTTCTCATCAGTTTGCAACCTTTTCGCATTAGGAGACAATCTCTTGGTTCATTGATATTTCACATTCACAAATATCTCCTATGCATATACGGTTCATGTGCCAGCTATTCAGTTCAAGATGTGTGCTCTGATGGACCTGGTTCAACTGGTCAGCCATTTGTCAATCTTCAAAACTATGCAGTGACATGGGTCAACAAATTCCCCCTTTTTGATGATGAAAAACTCTGTGCTTAATCATGTATACACTTCAAACACTTTGTATGGTTTTAAGCATTAATCATAGAGAATCCAGGTTCATTAGATTATAAATATCACTTCGAAAATTTTTTTTGAAAAAATTCAGCACATATATCTTCCCCCTTTTGGCATCATCGAAAAGTTTGCAAAATGATACTTTTACCAGATTTATTAATTATTACTCATGGCCATTGAGGCAACTGCAGCTGCAAAACATGATTAATCAACACCAAAATCCAATAAATGTTAGCTAACTAAGAAATTGAGACAAGTCAATAACTTGAAGCAAAATTCATTGATTAGTGACGATTATCAACTACCATGTAGAAAAACAAAAACAAACCAACCATGAGCAAAAAATAGAGTAAAAATAACTGAAACTAATCAACTGGTCTAAAGAGGGGTTTTGGAAGCTCTGGAAAGCCTAAGGATGGGAAGGTGTAGAGGAGGTTGTGGTCTTGGATTGTAGGAGAGAAAGCATCTGCTGAAGAACACCCTCGTTCTTTTCTTTCTCCTTTGCTAATTCAGCCCTAAGAGCATCCCGCTCGGCTTCAACCTCAATCACACGAGACTTCAAACGAGTGATCTCCATATCCTTAATCTCGTTTTCCTGCACCAGAGTTCTAACTTTGCTGTTGACTGGTTGCTTCCTAGATGAACCAGGTTCATCCACAGGAACATTGACATTGTAGTCACATGTCAGCAAAGTTTCCTTCCCAAGATAGTCTTTGGCAGTCGCAATCTCAGCCTTCTTTACTGGAACCCCAATATGTGCAAGCACTGCTGTCAGAATGAAGCCATATGGAATTGCGTGTGCTTTGGTTCCATTCACAACTCTGTCAAAAAGTTGGATGATGAAAGCCGGCTAATTTATTTTCTTTCCCCTGTACAAGAATTCCATCAAGGTAAGATCTATATAATTTTCAATGTTCCTTCTTTCTTGTCCAGGTCCTTCCAGCCCTACACCTCCAGAGTTTCCAGCATATATTGCATTCTAGGCTCCTCTAGATCCTTCACCAGCTTACCCTTCAGTATTGTTCTTTTTCTAAAATGGTAACTATGTCAGTCACCTCCCCTATTTCCTTCTCCTCCTCTCCACTCCAGTCTACATCATCATCCTTTTTCTCAACAATTTTTCACTTTCTTTGGCTTGGCCCTGGTCCTCTTAACAGATCTTGTTGGTGTGACAAACATTC